>JBBPUG010000383.1:0-25072 GCA_038094535.1 Tubosaeta aff. alveolata
TCAGGCATAGTAGTTGATCAGGACATTCTGATTAGTGATCCCTGCAATAGCAACTTGGTTTTGGAACCTAGTGTTATAGTTGGTGATAGAGGAAACATAGTTCTCTTTCTTGTCCTTGGTCATATGGGTAGTGGAGAGCTAAGCAACTGTGTTCCCAGTGGTATCATGGTGTTTGAATGCCAATTCAAACTTTGCGATGAACTCAGCAAAGGTTCCGAAGGTCAGTGTGGTCAGGGCTTGGTCTCTAAAGGTATTAGCCCAGGTTCAGGCAGACCCTTTGGTCATGTAGGACAAGGCAAAGGTGATCTTCTTCAGGTCAGAGTTGTAGACATCCTTGTTGACTTCTACATAGAACTGTACCAAGCAAAGCCAAGGGATAGACTTGGAATAATCTCCATCAAAGGGGTCTGGTACATTGAGGCAGAGTTTGGTGGATCTGGAAGTCATAGGTTTCAACTTAGATTTCACAGGAGTAGGAGGGGTTGTAGTAGGAACAGTGGCAGTGGCGATTGTGGGAAGGGAAACAAAGGATGTCAACAGAGCAGGGTGTAAGACTTGTTGGGGGAGAGAAAGCAGTTCATCATCAGGAAAGGTAGCAGAGTGATGGAGTCAATCTGCAAGGGCAGCAATGTGTTCCTGCTCAAGGAAGTGGGTGATGAAACCATCAGTCCCAAGGATTTCTGAGGTGTCTTTGAAGAGACCAGGAAGTTCTTTCTTTGTCTTAGAGTCACTGAAGTCAGGGGTGGTACTTTGTTATTCCCAACAAGGGTTAACAGGTTCAGAGGTGGATGAAAGATATTCAAGGGGTTGATCAGTTGACAGCTAGGGTTGCCTGACTGGAGGGGGCCTAGAGGACAAAATGGTTGTGACTTACACAAGGGTGATTGCAAGGGGCAAGTTAGATCTTTTGTTACACTTGGCCCAGGTAAGGTTGAGCATAGCCTCAAGGGTCAAGGGTTCAAGGTAGTCACTTGTCTCTGCAATGAGAACACTGCCTTTCACTGTAGTGAGATCAAAGGGGTCAAGGGTTTGAGAAGCACCTCTCATTGAGAGAAAGGTGCAAGTTCTCTGTAAGGAGCATGAAGGAGATGATGGAACTACAAGGTCAAGATTAAGAAGGTCTAACTTAGGGTATAGGGTTTATACTCAAGGGTTTATATACTAGGTGGAACAAATGTGGGTAAACATAAGGTGAGTCATGAGTTATAGGACAAATGAGTCACAATTCACAAGAAAGATGGAAGAATGAGTCATGAAGAAATAAGCCTGATGATGAGCAAGTGCGATGGAGTTGGATGGATGAGTCATCAGGGAAAAGAAACATGTCCATGTACACAAGTGTCCAAAAGGAGAAGCAAGGAAAAGAAAACATAACACCACCCCGCTTTCCTCACACATTGCACTGAGCCCTTTTTTCTATGTCTTTATACTGTCTTCGCACTAAGTTATCCACACCTTGTACTAGAGTTTGTTCTTTATCTCTGTGCCTCACACTGAGTTATCCACACCATGTTGTATCAAACACCATATTGTTCAAATGGTGCCATTATGTGTTGAGCACAATAAGTTCCCCCTTGAAAATGTTGGAGTTTGAAGTGATCTAGGTGTGAGTTCATGGTCCTTAATAGGGGCTACAATGCCCAACTCAGACTATGCTGCAAGTATAGAGCACAACTATATTCACCTAATATAGCGGCAACAATGCCCAACTAAGGTAAATACCAAGTATAAAACTACCAAAGGAAAGTTCTACATCAGACTTTGCTGCAAGTACAAAGCACAACTAAGATGAGCCAAAGTCAGAAGGTCAAAGATATGCATGTGCTGAGCTTCAGAGAACTCTAGAATGAAGTAGGTAAAAATAGGTACACTGTATTAGGAAGTGATAAAGGCACAGCAGCACATGTTTGAAAGGAGTAGGACTGCCATTAGGCAATTGACACATTGTGTAACTATAGTATAACAACTGTAAATGAGTCTGAAATAGATATGATGAAAAGTAAGAGAGAAATAACCAGAGTTGACCAGAGTTCATACTTCAATACTTCCACTCAAGCATAGCTATAAACCCACGGTTCTTATGAACTTCCAATGTTGTTTGCAAAAATGTGGGTTGGTGAAGATGTTAGCCATCATGTTGCTGGTAAGAACATACTGAACTACAGCTTCTCCTTTTTCAACTAAGTCATCCTAGGCAAAGTAGTATTTCTGTTGTATGTGCTCATTTCAAGCACAGAATTGCAGATTCTGGCATAAGAAGCTTGGTTGGTCCAGTTTGTGGGTGTCTGATCTCCTCAAAGAAAGTGCATAGCCACATCAGATGTTAAACTATGTTGCTAAGTTCTATGTACTCTAATTTTGTAGATAACAGGTCAACCATACTCTGGAGTTTGCTAGACCAAGAAATGGCACCTTGATTGCTGATGAAGATGTAGTCAGAGATAGATCTGAAGTTGGGTGTTCTCACCCCAAAGGGTGTAGAACTGAGACTATGTGTGAGGGAGAGGCCTTTGGGCTGTTGAGCCTGCTTGCTTGTTCATCAGTTACCCCTTTCTGAGGATCAGGGTTATAAGCTGCATATTATATGTAAAGAGGCAGAAAGGCAGTGGTTTTAAGCTTGCAAAAGCTCTTATCAAGAGGCTACTACTACCCCAACCACCTTCCTTCTGAATCTATCTAGAGTACCATCTTCCAGTCTTAAGCCCTATTGAGGGAGTAGGCCAGTGTTCTCAGAGGTGAATATGGAAATGTGGGGCATGACCTTTGGTAGACTGGTTGTGATGTAGGGAAAGCATGAATGGGAAGAAGGGGAAGTTTCTGCTTAGGTAAATATGCTTAATAGAGAACCTGGTGGAGGGGAGACAACTGCTTAAGTAGGGTGAGGGAGGTAGACACAGTGGGAGACATAGGAGGAGGAACAGGGAGAGGACTATTTGAAATGGAAATCAAAGTGATGGTTGTAAAATAAATCCCTTGGTCATGTTGAGAAAGAGAATTGAGGATCAGTTCTAGTGTTTTAAGGCCTGGTCTAGTCCGGTTTTTGACCTTCCAAATAAGGCAACCAGACCAAACCGGTCCTGGATGTCACCTGGGACAATGGCAACTGCAACTGCAACTGGTCCACAAAAAACTGGTCCAAATCAGTCTTTACATCAGTTGCAACTGGTTGCAACCAGTTAAAACCAGTATTCTTCACATATTATAGTGGAAATCACGCTTACATATAGTGGGATAAAGTGTAGTTATGACTAATAGCTTTCTAGAAATATTTTACTTGTCCAAATCCATCCACACAGTCATGAGATATGACTAAATTCATGTTGCATGTTATTTTTAGAAGTAAAAATCTTGAAACTGGTTGTAGAAAGTCTAATAAAATAGCTAAAAATCTGCAAAAGAAGTGCCTATGAATATAGGAAGTGTGGCTGTGCAGTTGCAACCAGTCTTTTTGCAGTCTTTTTATTTTTCCAAAATCATGGCAACTGCAACTGCAGTCCAGTTGCTGAGGGTTGTGGTCCAGTCCAGTTGCCAGTTTTTTGGGGTTGTGCAACTGGACCTAAAAACACTAATCAGTTCAAAAACTCAGAAAATAAAACAAGGAGTAATGTTAGCAATGATCTTAGAGAAGCAATTAAGATACAGTAATGATAAAGTTCTACCAGCTTCTGGACAAATTCACTGCTAGTAAAAAGCATGTGGTCTTGACTATGTGGAATAAATTGGGATCTGCAATGATCCCTCTAAAAAGTGAGAAAGGTGTGTAGAGAGGAAGCAAGACAGCTTGTACATATAATGAGCAGAAGGAAGAGTACTCTGAAAAGTTGGAAGCATTCAAGGAGATCAGTGAAGATATAAGGGACAATAGAATCAAGCATGCAATGGTGAGTTGGGTTGTTTTAAATGGGCAGAGTCACAGAACTAGTAAAGTGAGAAGGATAAGACAAGAATAAATAGGATGGCAGTGAAAGCAAGACAAGGTTAAAGAGTGATGAAGAACAGATGTAAAACAGTAAGGGGGAAGAACATGCAACAACTTGACTGCTGAGGAAGACACTCATAAAGAGATACAACACTACTCAGAGAAGTCTGTTAAGGAGGATGGAGGTCTCCATTGATGTCAGCTTGGAGTAAGACTATACCATACATTAGGAAACCAACCCTCCACTGGCAGGGCTTGACTGGACTGGACTGGACTGGCCAGCATCTCCACCTTTCCTATGGTCTCCAGAAAGGTATCTAGCTGGCTAGTACTATCTGTATTTTTACAGGATGCCCCATGTTGTCCAAGATTAGGACAGTGTCATAAATACTTTTAGCATCTGACTTTGCATAAATCTTTTGAACTAGGCCAGATAGTGACAGATTACCACAGATTACCACAGACAAATTGTCATTGAATTCAGATGCCATAATCACAAAAAAGGTACCAACACTGCCTCACAATCAACCAAGATCCATCTCAAAGCCAGTAACTATGCCTGTCATGTTTCTGTTCCTGGCATATGTGAATATCAGGCATCAATGCATTATTGAAATACTCACCTTCCTATTTTCATCTAATGGACACAGAGCACCTTCATTTTTGAACAGTGGATAGCAATGGTGTCACACTTCTCCATGAGGTCAAGTACATCACCATAGACCCCCACATTGACATCTCATTTGAGCAAGATATTGGTACCTTGTGCTGCCACCTCATCCAAGTTTAATCAATAATCACCTGTAAGCTCCAAATGAACATTGTGGTGAAAAAAAATCACAACAGTTGTAGTAAGAGCAGCAGTAGGACATGGTACTTCATTCTCAAACAACTGAGGGAAAAGACTGCTGATAGTATTAGGCCCAGTATAAAAAAAATCCATAATCACACTCAAGAGTGAAGGGTGTGTGAGATTGTTCATATGACCCTAGAAGGCTACATCATCAGTTTTTTTTGCTTTCAGAAGGGTTCTATATACCTCCTCATTAGCCCCATCCTTTGAAAAAAAACCATAATCCAGAAGTCTTTCCATGATAATGGCATTGGCAGAGACATAGCTTTCAGAATCCCATTTGTATCACTCACAAATGGATGTGCACACCTTCTTTTTCAGTGAAGAACACCAGTTGCCAACATCTTCCTAGAGCTGGAGGAAATTCAGTGCATGAAAGGCTGTGAGTTCAACACATACCAGTTTTGTGATGTCATCTACATATTTGGGCCACCATCCTAAAAAAAAAGTTGTTGTTAGTCCATTCAGATCCCTTGAAGATAACTATGTACTGGGGATGGTGAGTTTCTGCTCACAGCATTCTGCAATGACAACATCTATATACTCAATGGCCTTTCTGTTAAAGTGAGCATGAAGAAGGAACCTATTACTAGATGTAAGATCACAGTAAAAAAGCTGTTTCATCACACATGGGACAAGTTTTCATCACTTGACTGTTGATCTTGAGCAAGAGGACCAAGATAGTCTGTCTGAAAGCTTAGTGTGAATGTATCAACAGATCTCAATTATTTTGAGAGAGTCAGACATGAGTTCAACTCATGCTTGCTACTAGTTACTACAATATGTAAGCACTAGTATAACATAGTAGTGTTACAATTCTTTTCTCCTCTTTCTTCTACATATGCTCTTCTCATCATTCCCCTTTAGTTCTCTCTCTTCTCATCAACTACTTTGACTCTCTTTTAAGGCTACTAACATTCTCTTCAGGTGGTAACTCATATCATTGTCTCTCAGGCTTACTTCTTTCCCTGAGTAGCATCTTGAACTGTCATCTTGTCCTCTCACCTTTCTCTTCCTGATGACTTCCTTGTGTTGTCATTTCCATTCTAAGGTAGATGACTCAACTCTACAGTTCCTTCTTTTGTCTAGTCTTATCCTTACTATCTCATTGGACAATTAGCTCTGCAGCTGTCTCTCTCACGACAGCAATGTCTCTTCACATTCTATAGCATTCTATACTGTTCCATTCTCCCATGATTGGAACACTTATATACCTGATCACCTGTACAATAGCTCCTCACTCTGAATCTATGATCTTTGTCATACTTATTCTTTGTCCTCAAGCGACTCTCAAGACTTGTGTGCTCTCTCGTCATTGTCCTTCCTCCTCTGTCCTCAGTTTGCACTTAGCTTGCTAGGAGAGATGCTGTGGTACCTCTTCGTAAGCATCCACCTCTCTTGGGTTTAGTCGAACACTCTCTTGAGTACACTTTGCATTATAAAAGATTCAGAGTAACCCTTTGCCCCTCCTATCTAGTAGTAGGGCCTATCCCCCCACCATTTTGCACTTCAACCATGCTCTTGGTTGTGCTCTAGGGCAATCATTGGATGACCATTCATCGTCATCACAGTTATCAATCCTAGGATCTAGCAGTCCTAGATCAGGAAGGATCCCTGGACCTTCAACCCCATCATTTACTCTTCATCTGAGACCATCGTCTCTTTGTCACCAAGGCACTTTCTCTGCCTTCAACTCAGACCCAGAAGAAGAACCACTGGCTGTAACACCCCCTGGTTCACCTATCCAAATATCACCTAGTAACATGCCTCCTTGGGTCCCTACACCACCAGTAGTGACAATCCCCTCACAACCCTTGACCCTAGCACCCCCATTACAGACCTCCATAGCAATAATGTCTGGAGCTGGAGCTGCACCCACACCTCCCCCTCCTCCTCAACCTGCAGCTGCCCCTGCCCCTGCAGCTGGTCCTCCTGCACCTCAAGCTGAGTTTAAAGCTGCCCTTCCTGCTGATTTCTCTGAAGAACTGGCCAATGCCACCTGATGGATGAAGCAATGAAAGCATACTTTGCCATCAACACTCACTTGTATAACACCAACAATACTTGTATCCTAACCACCCTGAACAAGTTAAGCAAGGGTAGAGGTGTACCTTTCTCTGAGAAATGGTACAACATCTTAGCCAATGCTGCCATCACTGCCAACTTGAAGACATTTGACGTTTTTGAGAATGACTTCACTACAATGTTCTATCCCTTTGACCTTTGCACCACTGCTCATCCGGAACTCTCAGACCTGGAGCAAAGGAACTTTAAAACTGCCAAGGATGACAGTTTCCAACAATACATCACCAACTTTCAGAATCTCACTGCTTGTGTGCAGATTACCAATGAGTCCACCCTCATCAACCACCTTGCCAAAGGACTTGATTGCCGCATCACCACCATGATCCTGTCCATAACCAACATCTCAGCCACCACCCAAGAATGGATCGCCAAAGCCAAGATGTTCCATACTCAGATCGGATGAATCAATGCCTTAAGGAAAGATAGTCGTGCCTCCTCCCTTCTTTCTTCTAAAGACCCAAATGCCATGGACGTTGATGTTGTCCAAATCAAGAAACTCACCCCAGTAGAACATGCCAAATGTATCAAAGAAGGCCATTGCTTCCACTGTTGCAAGAAAGGCCACAGCACCACCCAGTGTGAAGGCACTAAACCCTCGTTCCCTCACCCCCAGAATATCAGATCTACTAAAGCTCCTGCTACTCTCAGCCCTATCCCCAAAACTCCGAAACCTGTCTCTGTTTTCAACACCAATGTAAATCAACTTCGCACCTCTGGAAAGGATGAAAGCGAAATCCTTCAAGTCTTAAAGACACTTTGAAAATGACAAGGAACCTTCAGATGAAAAGGTTGCTAGTCTCACTGTTCAGGATTTTTGAATGGGGAGGATGTATCAATGTCTTCTCTTCCTGATGTACTTGTAGGTCTACCAAATGAAAGGACTCTTCATTTGCCTATTAGATTACAAGTCAGTTCAAAAATCATCAAAACTATTGCTCTTGTTGACTGTGGAGTGACTGGTAACTTCATTGATCCTAGCCTCATCCCTGCCCTTTGTATGGGAATCAAACCCCTCCCGAAACCTCTCATGGCTTACAATGTGGATGGCTTGTCTAATAAGAAAGGAGCTATCAAGTACAAGATCCAAGCAAACACTCAATTCTCCTCCTTTGAGGAACATCTTGATCTCATGGTTGTCACTCTTGGCAAGTGACAAATCATCCTAGGTATGCCCTGGCTTAAATAATGGAACCCTACCATTGATTGGACTTGTGGTATGGTCAGTATTAACAAGGAAACTCCATTCTGGGATGCTGTGGTACCTCTTCATGAGCATCCACCCCAGAATAAGGTAAAACAGGAACAGAAAATCCCAATCTGGTGTCAAGACTATGAAGATGTGTTCTCTGAGAAAACCTTCAACACACTCCCTCCACATCAACCCTATGATCACACCATCAAACTCAAACCAACTTTTGTTCCAAAAATTGCCAAAGTCTACCCGTTAAACCCTGCTGAGAAAGAGGCATGTCATCTCTTTGTCAAAGAACATTTGAAAACCAGTTGCATTGTCCCATCAAAATCCCCACAAGCCTCATCTTTCTTCTTTGTACCCAAGAAAGACAGTTCTCTTCACCCCTGTCAGGACTATTGTTATCTCAATTCATTCATCATCTGAAATGCATATCCCCTTCCCCTCATCTCTGATCTCATTGATGACATGAAGGAGTCAACTCTGTTCATCAAGTTTGACATACGTTGGGGATACAACAACATTCAAATTTGAAAAGAGGACCAATGGAAAGTGGCATTCATCACCCCACTTGGACTCTTTGAACCCACTATGATGTTTTTTGGCTTCAATAACACTCCGCCCACATTCCAGGCCTTCATTAACCATATCTTTGCTGATATGCTAGTGGAACAATGGTTGAAAATCTATATGGATGACTTAGGCATTCATACTAAGGACAACATTGAACTCCACCACAATTGTACTTGTAGGGTACTTCAATGTCTCAGAGACCATGGCCTCTCCCTCAAGATCTTCAAGTGCTCATTCAACACTCCACAGATGAAATACCTCAGCATGATTATCGGTCAAGGACAACTCAAGATGGACCCAGTCAAACTCTCCACCATTAAGGACTGGAAACCCCCCACATCTGTTAAAGGAATCTGTAGTGTCCTTGGTTTTGCTAACTTCTATCAGAAGTTCATTCCTAACTTCTCCAACATCGTCACTCCTCTTATTCTACTCACCCAGAAAAATAAGCCCTGGTCATGGACTTCCCTCCAAGAAACTGCTTTCCAATCACTCATTGCCCAGTTCTGCTCAGCTCTAGTCCTTGCTCTCCCTGACACATCTTGACCATTCTCCATCATGACTGATGCTTCCCTGATCACCTCTGGAGCTGTTTTCCTTCAGGCCGGTTTCAATAAAGACCTCCATCCTTGCGCCTACTTCTCAAAGACCTTCTCCCCTACCAAACATAACTATGACATCTATGACCGAGAACTCCTGGCCATCATCCTCACTCTAGAAGAATGGCAACAATACCTCCTCGGAACTTCACATCCTATCACTATAATCACTGATCACAAGAACCTCTCCTTCATCAAAGACCCTCACAAACTCTCTCGTTGTCAAGCACAATGGTCCCTTTTCCTCCTCAACTTTGACCTTGTCTGGAAAGTAACCCCCAGAACCCAGATGGGCCTAGCTGATGCCCTCTCTTGAAAGAACTCTATTGACACCTCTCTTGACAATGCCGATGCAGCTATTCTCCCTGAACCCATCATCATTAACACCCTTGACCTTGAACTCTTTGATTACATCCAATCCTTGTCCTTGTCTGATCCACTAGTCCTTCATGTGCTCAAAGCCATGGAAGAAGCAATACCTTTGTTCCCTCATTCTTCACTACAAGACTGGTTGTTTGATAATGGCCATCTCTTTTACAAAGGTTGTTTATATGTTCCACCTTCGTCCTGATCCATGCTTCTTCATAGTATCCACTCCTCCCCTACCACTGGCCATGCTGGTCAATTTCACACGAAGACAATCCTAGAACACAACTTTTGGTGGCCCAGACTTAGCACTTTTGTCAAGAACTTTATAGCTGGTTGCACCATATATCAACAATCCAAGGTCAACACTCACCCCACTGTCACTCCTCTGAACCCAAACCCATCCCCATCGTCCTTGCCATTTCAACAGATCTCTGTTGATCTTATCACAGATCTCCCATTATCCTCTGATTTCGATTCTATTATGGTCATGGTTGACCATGGCCTTACAAAGGGGGTAATTTTCATCCCTTGTAACAAAACCATTCATGCAGCAGGAGTTGCTAAGCTTTTCTTCAACAATGTGTTCAAATGCTTCAGCATTTACAATTCTATCATATCTGATCGTGGTCCACAATTCACCTCCACATTTGCTCTTGAACTCACTCGCCTCCTCCAGTACAACATCTGACTCTCCACTGTGTATCACCCCCAGACTGACAGCCAAACCAAATGAACGAATCAAGAACTCGAGACCTACCTTTATATCTTCTATGCCAACAACCCCCATTCCTAGTCAGAATTCCTCACTACCACCAAATTTCATCACAATTCTGTCCCCCATAGCTCTACTAAGTCATCTCCATTCTTCCTCCTTCTTGGTTACAAACCCTGATCATTCCCCACCCTGGGAAAAACCTTCATTCCTGCTCTATCTGACAGATTAATTGCTCTGTCCAAGGCACAAGAAGAAGCCCTTGCTGCACATGACTCCGCTTGCTTGGCAATGACTCACCACTCCATCCACTCATTCTCCCCTTGGAAAGTCAGAGATAAGGTATGGCTGGAAGCCACTAATCTTCAAATCCCTTACCCCTCTAGAAAACTTGCTCTCAAACACCATGGACCTTTCAAAATCTCTCAAGTCATCTCCCCCCTCATCTACCACCTCAGACTGCCTCCTTCCTAGAAAATCCATGACACATTCCATGCTTCTCTCTTATCCCCATTCAAACAAACCAAAGCACACGGACCCTCCTTCCCTAAACCATCTCCAGAGGTAATTGACAATGAAGAAGAATTTGAAGTGGAGGCTATCCTGTCCCACAAGGGCTGCCCTGGCAACTATCAGTACCTGACCAAATGGAAAGGATACTCCCAGTTCAAAGCAATGTGGGAACCTGAAGAAAATCTCCATCATACTCCTAAAATTCTTTCTCCTTATAAATGTTCCCATTCTTTGAGATAATTGCCAAATCCCTTGAGCAGTGTCATACCTCTTCATGAGTGTCCTCCTCAACAGTCAAGCTATTATATGTTCTTTCCCCTTACTACACTACATCCATTCTTCTTCACCCTTCAACCATGTCTTGCTTTCACTGCTATCTTACTTCTCCTTGTTCTTTTTCTTTCACTTTATTGGTCCTGTAACTGTTCTCCTTTGATACAAACCTTGCCTCCTCTACACGCATAACTCTTCTTTTTACTCGCTACCCATCTTTGTTTGATATGAATTTCTCTGAAACCTCCTCAACCACTGCTACCTTTGGCTGGGACACCATGGATTTTCCTGATAGCATCATCTCTATGGACAAACCTCTTGCTGCTCATCAACTTTCCTTGCCTCATGCTGGCTATTATGACACACTATTTCACCTCCTGGCTGATCCATCAGTTGCCCATGCTCTAGACTATTATGTGGACGTCAACTCTCCCTTATCTGCTTTATGCCAGCTCCTTTGTCACTTTCAACTGTTGTCGATTGCTAATCCATCTGGCTGGGGATGAACTTCCACCTTAGACACTCAATATCTAGACCTTGCCAACATCAATGCCCTTGTCATCTTAGCCCACCATTTCAACCTTGGAGAATTTCTCAAGGATATTCATCGATATCTTGCACAAGTATCCCTGTCACAAACCTGTACTCATCATCACTCTGTCCCTCCTAGTCAAAAGAAACCCAAATGTCATCATACCATCCTTCCCTCTCATTGGTGTTCCTTCTCCCTCATGGACCATGGGGATAATCTTTTCATCTCTGAAGCCTTTGAGAACAACACTGGGTCTCCTCTTGCCACAGATCTTTAGGTCTTCATAGATACTTTGACAGTACAAAGGGGATAATGTTACAATTCTTTTCTCCTTTTTCTTCTACATACACTCTTCTCATCGTTCTCCTTTAGTTCTCTCTCTTCTCACCAACTACTTTGACTCTCTTTTGAGGCTACCAACATTCTCTTTGGGTGGTAACTCATATCATTGTCTCTCAGGCTTACTTCTTTCCCTGAGTAGCATCTCGAACTGTCGTCTCACCCTCTCACCTTTCTCTTCCTGATGACTTCCTTGTATTGTCATTTCTATTCCAAGGTAGATGATTTGACTCTACAGTTCCTTCTTTTGTCTAGTCTTATCCTTACTATCTCATTGGACAATTAGCTCCACAGCTGTCTCTCTCACAACAGTGATGTCTCTCCACATTCTATAGCATTCTATAGTGTTCCATTCTCCCACAATTGGAACACTTATATACCTGATTGCCTGTCCAATAGCTCCTCACTCTGAATCTACAATCTTTGTTGTACTTATTCTTTGTCCTCAAGCAACTTTCGAGACTTGTGTGCTCCCTCATCATTGTCCTTCCTCCTCTGTCCTCAGTTCGCACTTAGCTTGCTAGAAGAGATGCTGTGGTACCTCTTTGTGAGCATCCACCTCTCTTGGGTTTAGTCGAATGCTCTCTTGAGTACACTTTGCATTACAAGTAGCATAAGAACACATAAATTAGTTGGGTCAAGATATTTGTTAAGTAAGGTGAGAGGGATGTTACAAGGGTGGTAATGTGCTAGAACTCTGTTCCCTCTGTCTGTGATTAGGTTGGTTTGCACTTGCATGTGAAGTGGGGGAGTCACAGAGTGTGGGATTGTTGGACAATCAGAGGTGTTTCAATACAGGAGGAAAGTATTCATCATCATGTGGCTAAGTGGTACCAGTGACTAGAGCACTTTGAAAACCAGAACCTTATGAATGTCAGAAGGGACAAGTTCATGGTAGAGCAGGTAAGCACTTTAGCATTTGGGCACAGGATGTAAGAGTTTCCCCTAGTTGCTCCCTGTTGAAGTCCTCAGCCAGTGTCATATCAATGTGGTCAGCCTATGCTGCCATGTTACCCTTGTCTTTCAGATGATAGAGTTTGGCCCACTCTATCTTGTCATCTTCATTGGACTGATGAGGCTCCTAAGAATCAGAGTTAATGTTAGAGTATGTGATGACATTATGATGGATAACCATAGTGTAATCAAAATCACTTTTGCAATAGAACTTGCCTTCGCTATCCATGTACATAGCCAGGATGATTTCCTTTCAAAGATTTTCAAGGAGTGGAATGATGAGATGAAAATATGATGAGATGTGGTCAAGGACTGACAGCCATCATGTCAAATCAGATTGAATAGTAATTATTTTGAGTATACTTGGTTTAAAGGTGTTGAAAAGCTGGTTGAAACATTTTTTAAGATCATTATCAGGTTTGTTTTGCTAGGTTTCTTATGAAGAATGTATATTCTCATGAGAACATTAAAAAAGGATTTGAGGTTATGGTGCAAGTTGAACAACAGGTTGCTTAGGACATGCCATCACAAGTTCTGCAGACATCCAGGACCATGTTCCCTGCATCTTATATTAGATAGATCAACCTTGGGGACAATACTACACCTCACTGTATGATGTAGTAGGTTCAAATTAATTGTCCTACACTCATTCTTGTTGCAATCTTTGAAACTCAGAACCACAATGTCATCCTCACATGTGAGCTACAAAATTAGAACCAGCATCAGAGCTACAGTAGATCCATGTTTCTTAGCAAGTACTTCATTTTCTGTCTGAGAACTCTGAAATGGGGTATCGACTAATGGGATACCTGGGGCTACTTCCTCCTTTAAGCTACTGGTTGCTGGAAGAGGAACAGCATACCTCCAGTTTGCAAGCACCCTACATCACTGGAGCTCCTTTATTCTCTTGACCAGCATATCATATCAGACAGAGGGCAGGATAGCCATCCATACCTCATGACAACTCTATCCTTCTGTTTGTAAGGCAAGGAGAAAATTCACAAGACTAATATCACAATGCAAAATTCATGCAATCTTGCATGTGCTAACATTTGGATTTGAATTGTTAGTTGAGATTTCAAAGTTATAAACACTTACCAATGATGTAATCAAGAAAGGCAACAAGAAGTTCAGTGAGGGAATGAAACTCTGTAATGACAATTCCAACTGGTTTAGAAAGAGACAATATAGGATGTGAAGGTGGTAATCATACTTCAAAGTAGTGTTAATCTGATAAAGTGTGTACTGGCCAAAATCTCTTGGCTAGCAACAAGAGTTCTCTTGACTTGCCCTTTATAACCCAACAACAGTATACCTTGGATTCCTTTTTCATTTAGCAGCTTTAGAATCATCCCCTCAGTATATTTCCTAAGCAGATTGATCCACAAGTCTTTAACAACCACAAACAACCACCTCAACTCTTCCAATATTTCAGCTTCCCAAATGGTTGTTCCTCAATCAAGAAGGCTATCAGAAATGGATATAATCTTGAAAAGATGTACTACCTGTGAAGAGATTAGATCAGAAGACCCACCATACAATATGATGCCCAGTTGTGACCCAATTTTCACCCTTGCTTTTGCTACATTGGTGCTAGCACAAAGTGGTGTTGATCCCATTATGTACATTTGAGGGATTGTTGATCCAAGAGTTGTTTGTAGGACAGGCCAACAAGGATACAAAGAAATTGGTGAAGGAATTCATAGATATCAAAACCACAGATAGAAAGCAAACCACCATGGTTGAAAATCATGAGATAGATGAAAGAGCCAAGTTTGTGAATGGATAGGGTGACATGGTGGCTGTCTTGTGCATACAGCAAACAGGACAATTTTCCAGCAACTTTCAGATAGTATTGAGTGTCATTTACAGCCCTAGCCTAGTTTTTCACTTCACAAAAGGTCACAACATACCTCCAGTATGACTTGGCTTCATCAGGCACATTAGCCATGAAATAGACAATATCTGATTTGTGCTCTGTATCTGCTCCTTTGAGTTGTTTTTGTGCTAATCTTGCCATCAATTTTATATTGGTGAAGGTGAGTGGCACAAATAATGAACAAGATGAAACTTGCCAATATTGGAGGTTGCATGCTTATTCAAGTGTCCCAAGTATGCCATTCATGAACTCAGCAAGAGAAGCCTCATGAGTTGTCAGGGCTTTAGGATGGAGTGGTGAACAGTTTAACCACATCTCCTTTAGCTCTTCTGATGTCACTTTTTCATTCCCCTTCTCACTCCTTGGTCAACATGGTGGTGAAAATAGCCCAAGCTAGGTTGTTGATATCTATCCCTCATATTGACAACAACCAGGTCAGGCTGAGGACATCCCAGTAGGTTGAACCTGTGATAGCACTAAATAATGTCTTCCATTGCATAGTGGTTGTGGTTCTCTGTGAGCACTCCCATGAATTTTGGGAATAAAAGCTTGTCTGAGAAGAGGAAATTGAGTAGGTTAATGCTTTCATCATGGCTAAGTCTCCAGTGCATTGCCTGCATATCCATCTTGAAGAAAGGGTCCATAGTCAAGTGAATTCAGTCCAACTTGCACCTAAAAGACAGGATTACACTCTGAAGCTGCAGTGTTTGTCCACCAGTAAGTTATCTGCCACAGTTTCAAAGAGAGGATACATACATTATAGACTATAGGGCATTCCATGTGCTTTGAGAGGTCAGACTTGATAGCTGGAGAGAAATCTAACATGCTGAAGGTTGGGAGAACAGATGGCCACACACAAGCCACATAATATGACTGTTATCAGCTCAAATGATAAATAATTATTCTGATGTGGCTCAAAATTGACATAGTACCTGTACATTGTTATACTTGTGTACTCAAAGTGGAGTTCAATCTGACACTAGAAGGGCAGATGCTTATGAAGAGGTACCACAGTGTCCTTCTGCACTAGTCAAGTGTGAATGATGAAGGTGAGACTTGGGACTTGAGGAACCACTCAAGGACTAGAATGAGTATGAGAAAATCACATAGATTCTGAGTGAGAGAATAAAGTACAAGTGCAACCAGTATATAAGTGATCTACTTGGGAAAATATAACACTATGGAAAACAATGAAATAACACCATTGTGAAAGAGGCTGCTATAAAGTGTATTGTCTAATAAAAAGAAAGGGACCAATATAAGAAATATATGTAAGTGGATGCAAGGAGCTATGCACTGGATATATGGAAAGCCAGAATAGTGTGCAATTTCTTACATAAGCTAATCTATACTAAAAGAGGACATGTCACATTGTCCAGAAGTCAGGTGACACAGTATGTATCTGAGAGGTTCACATGGTGGCAAATTGGTCATACCCAGAGGTGGTGAGCTGGTAGGTAAGCCAAGCAGCTACCTAGGGGCTGGAGTCAGATCCCAGAAAAATGTACCCAGGGGTACCCATGGCTCTGATTGGCTGAGCGGCACAGCTGTGACACACTACATGCCTGCTGAAAAATTTACCTTAGCAAAAATTTCCTTACTGCCCCATGACACAAGGGCTCATACATGATCTCAAATCAGTCCCAATTGGTCATTGGAAGCAGACCATTTCATGGAAACCCTGGGTATGACAAATCTCCCCACATGGTTCACACTGGAGTTGGTCAGGAGTTAACCAGAAGCATATGACAGTATGACTAACTGCACAAAGCCATATTGCACCATGGTTTAGCAAAAGCATCAGCCAATGTCTCCCTTAAAGCATCTGTTACACTAAGCATACCTTAAGAGGAGGTCTGGCTCACTACAGAGGCAGATGCTCACAAAGAGGTATATACCTCAGGTACCACAGCATCTCTGCTAACTAGTTGAGTTCAGACAAACAATGAGACTGACCCAGGGATCAGAGGATTTCTCTAAGACAAGGAATGGATATGCAAACAATACATATATTCAGAGTGAGAAATTATGGTATAGGTAATCAGTATATAAGTGTTACACTCATGAGAGAATAGAACACTAGAGAACTTAATAACCTCCATCATGAGAAAGATAGCTATGAAGACAGCTGTCCAATAAGAAAACTAAGAATAAGAAAGTAAAAGCTCAGTCATGACATCCCTAGAACAAGGAGATAATGTTTGTATCTATGTTGAAAGAGTAGAAGAAGTACAACATACAGTTGGAGAACAGAGAGGAAGAGTACAGTATATCACAGAAAGGAAAAAGGAATGTAACAGCATCTGACAGTACAATGGCCATTAACTTGGTCAAGGAGGTCTTGATTGAGAAGAACTTGATTGAAGGGAGCAAGATTTCATATGGGTCACCAGGGCACATATAGGCAATATGGTCCTTTGTCATCTAAAGGTCAAATTTTAGTTGTATGTTTTTTGTTTCAGACTTGAAGGAATGATATTCCTACTTCTTACATAATCTTCTTCAGAGGTCTAATCCTCCATTATATATATCACTGATGTTCCATATTGTTTTATTTGTCCATAACTGTAGTACATTGAATATATATTTGTATCTTCATTTTTAGTTAGTAGTAATCAGGAAGGGTGTAAGGGGACTGATAATACCCCTTGAATTGCTTAGATAACAACTGAGCACACATGTGAAATGCACACTAGTATAAAGGGCAAGTAGATCTCACCCTTGTGAAAAATCTTCTTATCTTTACTCCTGTATCTGCTCACCACATAATATCCATGGTTTGCAGCAGTTGTGTGACAAGAGCACCATGGGATCTAACCAAGGAGAACAACATCTCAGCTTACAGCCTAATACATTCAATTGGCTAAAGTATTCTGTCTGTTTCCATAATGTAGTAAATCAGCTCCTCTATACATAAGGTTACAATAAAGTACAATTGAAAGAGACACTGACATACACTGACTCCCCAATGGAACAAGACAATCTACTATGATCCAAAAGGAGTAGATGCTGTTGAATCTATTTCCATCTTGCTACTCTCTGCTTGAATTGTAAGACTAGTGTCATTTGTCACTTGGTGAGAAAAGTGTACTAGCTCTTGCCTAATGACAATAAATCTGAACCCTACAACACAAGCAGTTTGATGCACAATCACCATTTATGTTCCCTCAACTTTTCTAGCATTGAAATAAGTTCATCTTGCCCCTGAAAGTTCAATTCACCACCAGGGAGGGTAGTGGCATAATCTTTGGCCTTGGCCAATGTATTCTTCAAGTCATTGGTCTGCCGAGGTCTTTAGTTTTGATGTGAATGGCAGATTGTAATTAGTATACCGCCTGCAAAAGAGCCTGCTTCGCCTGTGGTGTGACAACGCCCTCAGCACCTTGAGTATGTTTGAGCACAGTGATCAGATTCGGGACGATACTGGAAAAGAGCGGCGCTGGGATGGGTGTATCACTGGGGGTCTGCATCGCTGCTGACACTTGGTGGTTGACCGTAAACAAGGCACAGTGTTCCCTACGCATTGTGGCTGTGTCTCGCCTTTCTCCTTGTCCTAGTCCCATTCCGAAAACCGTCGTCCCCAACCCAGCCCGTTCTTGTTCTCCGGATATGTCAAATCAAACTAATCTGGACGTAAGCCTTACTGCTCCTCGATTGCCAACTATCTCACCGATCTGTCAGAAAGCTATCGAAATTGTCCAGCGCGCCATTGACGAGGATATGAAGCAGAACTACGCCGAGTCGTACAAGCAGTACATGAACTCCCTCGACTACTTTATGCTTGCCCAGAAGTGTATGTTCACGCGTCGGACGCGCCTCGCCACGCACTCACGTTGATTACAGACGAAAAGAACGAAAAGTCTAAAGTCTTGATTCGAGCAAAGATAGAAGAGTACCTCACGCGCGCTGAAACACTCAAGAAGCACATTCAAGCACAAGAAGAGAATCGATCACGCAAGGCCGTCAGTGCTAATGGTTCATCGAGCACTCTTGGTGGCAAAGGAAAAGAGGGTGACGACGATCAAGATCCTGATTTGAAGAAGCTCCGTGCCGGTCTGTCTAGTGCAATCCTTTCCGAGAAACCCAATGTGAAATGGGACGACGTCGCCGGTCTAGAGGGTGCTAAAGCCGCTCTGAAGGAAGCCGTCATCTTACCCATCAAATTCCCTCATCTTTTTACCGGAAAGCGCACGCCGTGGAAGGGCATTCTTTTGTATGGTCCACCAGGAACCGGTAAATCGTACCTCGCAAAGGCTGTTGCGACGGAGGCCAAGAGCACGTTCTTTAGCGTGAGTTCGAGCGACCTAGTGAGCAAGTGGCAAGGAGATTCTGAAAGGCAAGCATACCCGATCCAAATGTTTATTCTTCCCCTCTCTGTTAACCACGCCCGCATAGACTGGTTAAGAACCTGTTCGAGATGGCCCGCGAAAACAAGCCGGCCATTATCTTCGTCGATGAAGTAGATTCCCTCGCTGGCACACGCAACGAATCCGAATCGGAGGGATCGAGACGTATAAAGACAGAATTCCTTGTTCAAATGAATGGTGTGGGTCACGATGACACTGGCGTCCTCGTCCTGGGAGCGACAAACATCCCATGGCAACTAGACCCTGCCATCAAACGCCGTTTTGAGAAGCGGATATATATTCCGCTCCCTGGCCTCGAAGCTCGCAAACGCATGTTCGAAATTCATATCGGCTCGACGCCATGCCAATTGGAAACAAGGGATTATCGCATCCTAGCAGAGCGCACAGAAGGGTAAGCTCCCCTCAGTCCGGCACCACTCCGTATACGTGGCTCAGTTCACCTCTCAGGTACACCGGTTCAGACATCTCGATTCTGGTCCGTGATGCGCTGATGCAGCCCGTGCGCAAGGTCATCTCTGCCACTCACTTCAAACCTGTCCCCTCATCTTCGTCAGGCAAAGTGAAATGGACACCTTGCTCGCCCGGCGATCCAGAGGCGGTAGAGAAATCATGGTCCGAGGTAGAATCAGATGAACTAGTAGAGCCGCCTCTTAGGATACAGGATTTTATCAAGAGCCTAGAGAGCACTCGTCCTACTGTAACCGAGGCGGACATCAAGCGTCATGACGACTGGACGAAAGAGAGCGGTGAGCATGATGTCCCTGAGTTCCCCTGCACGTTTAGCTCATGTGCTCGCGATCAGGGAATGATGGTGCATGAGTTGATTCATCGATTTGTGGGCCCCTAGATTAAATACCTTTACAACTGTCTCCTTACACAGACATCTTCGGAATACCACGATAATATTGAATACTATATGTACGTGTGCATTGAAAAGGCAAATACGTTGAAAATCCCCGTAAAATGCAACATGTAGGATAGCATCTCTAGAGTATGCACGTAGCAGAAGTTTATAAGAATCGAGTTTACCGACAAACAAATTACGGACGTTCCAGAAGATTAAGGACAAGGTCTACGCATTACGATCCATTCAACTGGGCCTGCGCTTGCTGAAGCGCATGCGCATGTACATGTGTCGGTTGAGCAACGGCATGGCAAACTTGGATTTCCTTTATCCATGGATGGACCATCACCTCCTCGATGGCGACTCGAAGCAATGGATCCGGTTCGAGCATCCGGCGAATCAAACTCCTACAGGCACGAGGGCCCAAATTGTTAACGGTCGGAGGATAAACAGGGTCCTTCTCCTTCTCCTTGACAGGAACCGCACATGCAGTTGCGTAGCCTGCATAGAGCGTATCGGACATCTGGGCGACACGCCAAGGCATCTCTCCGAAATGCAAGCAGTAATAGACAATGGCGCACGCCCAAATGTCAACTAGACGGGCGTCGTATGCTACAAATTAAGAGGCCGCGAATTAGGCCACATCCTAATTGAGTGCGGCTAACCGCTTACGTTTTCCAAAAAATTGCTCAGGAGCGATATACGGTTCACTACCGCAAAGGCCGGTTGACATATGGACGGTAGTCTCCCAAGGGAGACGATATACCGTTGATGCACCGTAATCCCCAATCTGACGAGGGTTAAAAATACGACGGGGTTTGTGGCATTATCACAAACCTTGAGATGACCTTTAGTGTCGAAAAATAGATTTTCGGGTTTGATGTCCCGATGGGCAACGCCTTGACTGTGTAAATAAGACACGCCAGTGAGGATTTGCTTGAAGCAGCATTCCACCTCGCTAGGTGACATGCCTCCCTTCTTGATGGCAGCATAGAGGTCACCGCCCGGACAGAACTCCATCACCTCACACCAGTGCTGACTCTCGTCCTGGACGAGATCGACTGTCTCGACGATGTTAACATGGTGCAAGGTAGAAGAAATGCAGAACTCGGCGGTGAGTTTCTTAACATATTCCTTCTCCGACTCATTCTTTCGTCTCTTGCGAAACTCCTGGGAGAAGGGGGTGTTAGGAGGTGGGAAATGGGAAGCAGTAAACTTTATTCCATTCGTACCTTGACAGCGTACAACTTTTCTTCTGTTCTATCCCATTTATGAGCGAGACGAACGACAGAGGTAGCGCCTTTCCCGATTGCCACCTTTTGGCAAACGCCATACTTCTGTGAGAGACTAGCCGTGCTCTCTCCAGTGACGGATCTCCGCTCGCCGTCTGAATCGGACTTCTTACTGCTGCCAGTGGACCTTGCTGACGATTTGCGAGAGAGTCTTGGAGCGGATGCGATGAACTCCCTAAAGGCGTTTCTTTGACCGCTGTCTGAGTTGCTTGAGGGTGCTCTTGGGCGGGAATTGGGCTGTGGGGAGGGTGGAGGGTTGGCCCTTGGTGTGACAGAGTGTGGCTCAACGGGGGCTAATGTGCCACCAGATACGCCGGCCGACATGCTCGGTACACGACTGGGCGCCTGACTTGGCGGACGGGTAGACGGACGACTACCACTATCGCACTCTGAGGGGGAGGGTGGGGTATCCGTCGAGTCTTGGACAGCCATGGTAGAAGAAAGGTGGATGACGAGGAGGTGGATAGCGAGACGTGGAGGTGCGAGGATTAAAAACGGGCGGGAGAAAGAAAAAGGAACGATCAGTTCATGAAGGCCATTGTAGAGAATTATGAAGGATAAAGAGTTGGTGGTGAATGTGAGGTGGACTTGGATGATGCGGGGTGAGGCGAAGAACAATCGATCCGGACGGCTGACTAAGCCATTTCAAACGTTCTTCCATGCGTCAAGTGGACAAAAGCAGCTCGCTTCTGGGTCAGGGAATTGGTGGACGACTGACACACTTCACACACGAGGACCAGCCACTGATGTCATCGATCTCAATCCTCATCCTTCCGCGGCTAATCCTGCGGGGCATATGAGGGTTCGAATTCTCGTGCAGGGAAACATTCCGCGAAATGAACTCGCAACGTGGAGCCGGTCGCAATCAGCGGCGGCACAAAAATGCACCAACGAATCGCAATTTCACCTTGGTCCAAATCATATGACCAGAAGCTTAGTCATCATTCTCGACATATCAACTGTACAGTTTTAACCAAATATGGCTTGTGGCTTAATCATGTAATCAGCCACCCATCCTCGTTGACTCTTGCTCGTCGACACCCTCAAGATCCAGGTAGGCCTAGCTGCTGCTGCTACTGCTCTCCTTCTCACTATTTCGTAGAAGCCGCTATGGTCAATCTTCGTTCTCAAAAGAGGCTCGCCGCAGCCGTCGCCGGCGTCGGCAAGCGCAAAATCTGGTTTGATCCTGCCGAGCAGGCAGAGATCGCCAACGCTAACTCCCGCTCGCACGTCAAGAAGCTGATAAAAGAGGGCCGCGTCATCGTAAAGCCCACCGTCATTCACTCTCGTGCTCGCACGCGCGACCTCCTCGCTGCCAAACGCAAGGGCCGTCACACTGGTCCCGGTAAACGCAAGGGTACTGCTGATGCTCGTCTGCCCACCAAGGTGCAGTGGATGCGGAGACAACGGGTCTTGCGACGGCTGCTGAGGAAGTACAGAGATGCAGGCAAGATCGATAAGCACCTGTGGGTACTTCACACGTTTCGGGGTCCTTCGTCTCATCCCTTGATTTCCGTCAGCTACCATTCCCTGTACCAGAAATCGAAGGGTAACGTTTTCAAGAACAAGCGTGTGCTTATGGAGTACATTCACAAGGCCAAAGCCGAGAAGAACCGTACAAAAGTACTCAGCGACCAAATGGAGGCTCGTCGTGTCAAGAACAAGGTGGGTTCTGATTAACGTCTGTTTATCATCACCGATAGATCCACACCCCAGGCTGCTCGGGAACGTCGTGCAGAACGTCTGGCACAAAAACGCCAGGACATTCTTGCTGTGGAACAAGAGCCAGCGCAGGAGTAATCGTATCTTCCTTCCCCCGTTGTACCTCTTATGCCATGCATGTCATGCATCTCACGCGTTACGGTTTATATACAACATGCCTCATAACTACAGCAGGACATGCGCCAAGCTCATGCACATCTCCTTTACCCGACGCTCCTTAGCTACCCCCTCGATCATCGCCCGTGTGATTCCGATCTGTTCCTCCTGTACATGGGTAAGAAGTCCACACTCATTCAGGGCAAAAGCCGCGTCTTCGACCCGAAGGTTGGTCGCACGCGCAATCTCAGCGAGCGTACATTGAACGACAACATGAGACGTTGCACTACCATCAAGATTCGACACTGCCTCAATGCGCCGGAGTGCATTGAGCGCTTCTGGTGGCAGGTTAAGCCACAACCCTCACCCTAAGAGAAACAGCAACAGACCATCAAACTGATGAGGTGTCGATACAGCCGATGCACCATCACCAATTTCACCATCCCATCCCTTTGGGCGCTTTTTCCGAACCACATTGTCCTCGTTTGACTGGAGTTGTGAAAGGTCGGGCATCCACTGGTCCGTCGTCACCTGGAGGTATTCAGGTGGCAATACTGTCAACAAACGCCTGGGGCTAGTGTGAGAGGCGAAACCCTTGAGAATGAAAAAACACACCGGAAGAAACGAACAAGAGTTGCAACCCAATACGTGAGATAGCTACGCAACCCTAAGTCCGACAGTGGTCGTTCTGGGGTTCCGACTCTTCCAGTTCTACGGGATAATTCATAACCTTGCGCCTGTGTAAAAATGAGATCCTAAGGGTGGGTCAAGGGTGACATACTAAATTCTATCATGAGCATTCCATACCCTTTGCGCTGGTATGGAGGCAAGACAATTATGCACGCAAGATTATAGTCATCATAAGAATATTTTTCCTGTCGTCGCGTCAATCAAGATAAATACTTATATGTTCGTTAGTTGGCGAACCTTGGAGAAAAATCCCAATACATGATCTCGTTGCGAATCCGCATCTGTCAATATGTAAAACAAAACTATTGAAGTTAGGGTTCGATGAGAAGAGGACGAGACAATACCCTCACAGTTATCGCAGTCAAAGAACAAGGTCTTGACATCGATGAAAAGCTTGCCAAAAAGCGACAAATTTTGACAGTAGAGCTGCATGATATTGATTAGTGTACTCTGAGCAGCGATAATCTGTTCATTTCACCTTTTCCTTTGCTCCGTCCACTTCCCAAATAGTGTGCGCCCCTCGCTGATAAACTTTTCTCCCAGGCGGATGTCTTCTGTCACATTTTTTCTACCAAGACATGAGTCTCGTTGTGCCTCATGACGGCTAAAGTTAGACTGCGCTTACTGCATGCAACTCCCACACTGACCCCTCTGCCATGTATTTGAAACATCGCTCGCAGACCCACAGGACGGATTTCTCTCCACTAGAGTGAGAACGTACGATGCTACCAGCGAGCAAGTCAGACGTCCGACCGTGCGAGCGGCGATTGACACCTGAGCCCTTGGGAGTCGGAGTCGAGGGCCTGCCCTGAGCACTCATGCTCTCTTCGGCTTCCGACTCCAGTAGTGGATACGGAGAAAAGTACCTATGGAGAAGATGTGTCCAGCAACTCCATTAGCCAGATAAACCCGCACCATGTTTTGATCTGCCACTGTCCAAAGTTGACCTTGTCAAAGTTTCGCTGCGCAGCGGTTTGTTTGTCAGAGTGAATACCAAAGTCCTCCTCTGTCATGGTGTCCTGCGGCGTGATAGCCGGTGCATCTGGAAGAAGCGTCGTCTCCAGCGAGCTTGCTCGCGTAGAGTTGGTTAGTGAGCCAAGGCGACTAGCTGACCCCTCTCTCTTCCGCTTCGTTCCCAATGGCAAAGCTGCGGCAGGTTCCACGCGATGTAACTCGGAACGTGGTATCCATTCATCCAACCATTTGTCAGAGCCTTCGTAATGAACATACGCTTGTCCGTCGGAACTGCGATGTTGGAGAACATGGACG
>JBBPUG010000384.1:0-25021 GCA_038094535.1 Tubosaeta aff. alveolata
GTAGGTCGTAGCGTCGGTTGTCGTAGGTAGTCAGTGTCCTTCCACCCGCACGCCTTCCGGGTTTCCCTGCTAGCCTCCCAGGGTCTGTCCCAGTCTCCCCTACTCCAGCGCGCCGTTGCGTACCCTCGCCCTCGCCGTCGTCGTCGTCGTCGTGGCGGTGATGGCAGCAGGTGCGCCGTTTCGCACCGTCGCCCTTGTCGGCGTTGTGGTGATGGGTGTGCCCTTGCCCTCGCCGTCGTCGCGGTGATGGTGGTGGTGGCAGCGGCTGCGCCGTTTCCCACCGTCGCCCGTCGTCGGCGCTGTGATGGTGGGTGCGCCGTTGCGTACCCTCACCCTCATCGTTGTCGTAGTCATGGCAGTGGTGGCACGGGCACGCCGTGCTCCATCTCCCCCGTCGTCGGCGTTGTGGTGGTGGGTGCGCCCTTGCGTACTCGCCTTCGCCATCTGCTACAGTGGTGGGTCGTTTATTTGGTGGGAGGCTAAAATGGGTACGGGTAAGTCACGCGTACGGCGCCCCATGCGTCAGTCCTACAGCGGGTAACCTGTAAACTTGCATTCAATCCCAAGCTGGTTGCCAGAGTTACTACTGTCCCGCTATTTCTACCTTACTCAAGCTCTGCTGGGTCAAAAAATTTCCTTCTCCTTTGGGTTTCATCACACGTCTCATCTTTGCCATCATGGTAAGTAACTTGAAAGATGATCTGTCGTATGGCAGGCTGTTGCGATCCGCCAAAATACCTTCCGCATTCCAATCAAGCCATGTATCTAGTACCTCATCACAGCCAACACGGTGTGGTAATTTTCATGCATAATTCCGAGCCTCCGACTCACTGTTTGATCGACATCCCGGCTGTGACGCATCTCATGTACGCTCCTCTTTGAGATATGTGCTGGATGAAAAGTGACTCACGAACGACACCCCAACTATTCCAGTAACCTTTTAGGGATAATCCTTTCAACGGGTGAAACGCAATTTAATGCGTCATGATTGTCGGTGTTCGCCTCCATTAGAACCCCGTACTTTCCCGACAGAACCCAGGATCGTTATTGGCAACTGTCACGTTGTCCGTGCAGAGTAACGACCGCGTGTGGTTGTACCATCTAACGTATAAATGCCAATCCCTCGCTCCGGTTTTTCCAGCCTCCCTCTGCTTCCTTGGCTCACTGGTACTGGCTAGTAAGTTTGTGTGCTTCCGCGTATTGGCTGTGTCCAAAACCTACTTCTTCTCTTCAGCCTTTTCTCTGCTCTCCAACTACCATCAGCTTACCATTGACGGCCTGATAAACTTCGCTTTTGACAACCATCCTGTCCTTTTGCAATATGCGTTCTCTAACATTCTCTGTGGCCTTTATCGCGGCAGTTGTCACAGCGGTGTCGGCCGCCCCTGCCCCTGCGTTGGTAAACAGGGACAACACCACTCCGGGGGCGTCGCAACCTCAGTATGTTCTACTCAAAATTGTCGTCGTTGAGTGCTAACCTCGATTAGAGGGCCCAGTGAAGCACCGGCTTCTTCTCTGAAGATGCGGGATTATCCATCTTGGATGCCTCAGTACGCGTCATTTGTTCTACTTTCCGTTGAGTGCTAAGTGATAATAGGGACATAGGTACACCAGAGTACCCAGTTGGATATGATGGGGCAATGTATGTGCTCAATGCGATGGGTAGCATTGAATGCTGATTAGGTGCAGGGAACCGGGCCAGGCGTACAAGACTGTGACTACGGATAAATCGTGAGATCCATTTAATCGATCCACGTGGATGTGACCACCAACCGAACACAGTCGTTCCGGTTTCCTGGGGCTAGACGAACACAAAGATAAAGTAACCCAGTAAGATCATTTTATCCAAGTCCCTCGTGGATGTATTGGCCAATGATTACTTCTATAGGAAAACAGAGGTGCAGAACATGCGCAAGCGCTCCGACGACAACTTCGAGAATGGGTATGTCTCAATGCGACAGCTTACATTAAACACTGATTTAAATGTAGGGTACCGGACCCGAGGTACGAGACTACTATCACCGAGGATAAATAGTGAGATCCATTTAATCTGTGCATGTGGATGTGACAACGAACCGAGCACAGTAGGACCGGCTTTCTGGGCATACACAAGCACGATGACAAAAATATAGAGCAAGTTTGATCCAAGCACCTCCTGGACGCGTCAACTAATGGTTACTTTCAGAGAGACACCCGTGTTCTAGTGCTCTCTGCTCATTTTCGGTGTGAGCGTGGTCTAATAGTTACCTTTCTTTGTGGACGTGTAATGCATGCAATTCGACGCAGGACAGACTGCAAGTAAAATGATTTGGCATAAAGAATCGTCAATTTGAACAAAATAGTCGAGTGAAATTCGGCAATTGGGCTATCGATATGGCGAGAACCCGTCGGAGTTAATGCACTGGTACTAGTCAAATCCCTAACCTACTGGGTCTCCCGCACCTTTGATGTTCATCCGACCAAAGCTCTACGGAGTTGTCATTCAGCCTAGGGTCTATCATGAACACCACCTTACCCGGATACCCGCAGGTCAGTACCCACAGGTAGTCTGATGGGTTGGGTGCCTGTGGGTATGGGTACCCAAGTGATGTATACCCGGTCGGGTACGGTCAGGGGACCTCGATGAGTACGGGTGCTTGGGTATACCCATTGGGTCTGTGGCTATGTAGACGGTGTTCGATGTTGGCACCACTTCGACTTAACTTCTGCTTTTGATCCAACCCGCTGAACATATTGAGCTTGGTCTTCGGTGTTGATCGATATCTCCCACACATTCAAGTTGTCACAGCAGCTGCCGACGCACCACTCGGCACTCGCAGCCTGTATCTCGATTCTCTAGCAATGGACTTGTTTCTGTCTGTTTCTTGGACCTCATTTCCCTGGTCATGCCCGGTACGATAGCCTTTAGAGCCAATTTTCTGTACCTGCATTGGCACTGATCCATCTTCCACTCCAGATTCACCTGCTAAGAATACTCGGGCACGAAATCTGAATCGAGGAGCGCATTCGACCACGCCAGCGATGGATGACGTGCTTATCCTCGCCGAAGAAAGGTCGCAAAAGAGGTGATGTGGACGATTCTGAAGTTTGGGACTGCAATGACACAAAAATCATTGGTATAGCTTGACTACATTCTAGTGCACTTGCTAATCCCGTTCCAGATGAAGCACGAAAGCGATGGCAGTCAAACGTATACGACCACTATAACATTGTTGTCATGCGGTCGATACCAGCTGAAGGCAGGCCGAAATCGATCACGTTCAAATTCATTTGTAAAATGAGGCCCCCTTGGTTCCTGATGATGAAATTGATGCAGCGGGAAGATTGCTGAAATATTGGGAATATGCTCGCTACCCGCCCTTGTGTCGCTCAAATGGCACTCGACTTCCTTTCTGCGCCAGGTAACAGATCTCCTGTGTTGCCATCATCAACCGGAACTGACACGTCACTACAGCCTCATCAGTTGATGCAGAGTGTTCATTTTCGTGTGATCGGCTGTAAGTTAATCGCTGACAACACAACATGAGCTCCCAGTCCTTCAAAACTCAAATGGCTGTTGGGTCATGGCTTCAGATGCCGCTTCTTCCTCTGGATCTCGTGACTAAAATTGTTGACGGCTCAAAGGGAAGGAGCGGGCAAAAGAAGTTCAGGTTGCGGATGACGCAGACACTATCATGATTGACTTGTAGCAATATGTTGTTCTTGTTCAAGTTTGGACGATTAGCGTATATCTGACGTGCCTCCCAATTGACTTATATGACCCGCGGGTACACCCATCTACCCACCTAACTGACCGTGGGTGCACCCGAACCCACGTAACGGTAACCCGGGGTACGGTCATTGTGGGGGAACGATGTCTACCCGCGGTCAATACCCGGGTTGACCCACGGTCACACCCATGTTAGACCCTAATTCAGCCCAAGAACACGTTGTCGATTTGGCTTGCGGAGCCGTCTATCCCGGAAGTCCCCGAAACCTTGAGTCAGTCTGCCCT
Source organism: Tubosaeta aff. alveolata (assembly GCA_038094535.1). Taxonomy (NCBI): domain Eukaryota; kingdom Fungi; phylum Basidiomycota; class Agaricomycetes; order Boletales; family Boletaceae; genus Tubosaeta; species Tubosaeta aff. alveolata. Next base: position 3,995 of record JBBPUG010000384.1, read on the forward strand.
CAGTGGAAAACCTAGTTGAAGCCTGGAGTCCGCCTTCGTAGCAGGACTTGGGACTGTTGTCCTTGCAGGATGCGTAAATTGAACATGTTGCAAGATGTCGTCAATCAGACTGATTCCACAAACTCTTTAACGGGGTTCAATTCGCAGGTCTGCTTGCAAGCAAGGCCGGAGACTCGGCTCGTTATATGCCAACGCTATGGTTAGCTGAGTGCGTGAGTTGCCGCTACCACTACCAAATGGCAGTCCCTGCCTCTAGCTTCTCTCAAGACCTGACCCACGACGACCGTGGGCATCTCCCCAAAGCCATTTGCGCCGATTTTTACCGGATCACCCCAAACTCGGGTATGTTCACTGCCCTACTACACCCCATCATCTCTTGACATCACCTCTCAGCGTTTTATTCCGATCTGTCTGCTGGTGTGTTGCTACTGATAGTCTCCATGCAATTGCTGAAGATCTGATGGTTTCACATTAGTGATTTTTGACAGCACGTCATGTTCACCCGTCGACAGAACCCCAAATTAGTACCTATCCATCACCATTGATGTACCCAGGATCCACATATGTAATAGTAGGTCATATCGCGCCATTTCAGAACGTATAAAATGCCTACCACTTGTTCCACGTTCCCTGGCCTTGATCTTCTACCTTTTTGGGCTCACTGGTACTGGCTAGTAAGCCCGCACAACTACTTCATATTGGAAACTAGCTCACAATCTACTTTTTATCAGCCTTTTTTCTACTCTCCAACTATCAACAACCTGCCGTTGACGGCCTAACGATACCTTCATTTACCCACCAACTGTGCTGATTTTCACAATGCGTTCCCGTGCATTCTTTGTATCTGTCGTAATGGCCGTTATCGCTTCAGTCGTGGCTGCCCCCACCCCTGATCTAGGAGATAGGGGCAATGCTATTCATGGGCCGCCTCAGTACGTTCCAGATGCGATGGTTTTCGTTGAGTACTAAGCAACAACAGAGGACCGACCTCGCAGAATTTATATCCGTACCAGCATGGTAACTTCAACGAGAACCCATAGTACGCACCAAATCAATCATTTCTGTTGAATGCTAACCCAACATAGCAGTGACTTGACGGAGAACTTGCAGCCAGTCCATGGCAATCCCGGGGACATGGTTCAGTACGTACCGAGGACGACAATTGTCATTAAATGCTTACCCTGCATAGGTTATTGCGCAGGGCGGAAGCATCCACAGCTGGGAAAAGTGAGGTTCATGGGTGAGGCCTGTTTGATTGTTTTGCACCATTCGAAATGCGATGACCAAATTGGGATTAACTGTCCACAGGAAAAATGATAAGGATCATCACCCTCATCATCACCATCACCATCACCATCATCAGTGAGTTCCATTAAATTGATATGTCCTAGATTCTGGGATTGACCGCACATAGGAAAAATGAAAAGGGTGCCGATAACAAGTGAGGCCAATGTGATTGATAATCTAAAAACATAGTGGCTAACAGGGCCTACAGGAAAGCTGACCCGCACAAACCCGCGAAGAGGGATGATCGGTGAGGCCGTCCAAGTGACTGATTGACATTTCCGAATATAACCACTGATCAAACGTAGGGATCCTGACAAGGATAAAGATCGGTGAGATATTCTTGACTCAAAGCCTCCGGAATGTGGTTCCTAATCGAACATAGGGATGCTGACAAGGATAAAGATGGGTGAGACACCTTTGATTCGGGGTCCCCGGAATTAAGGACTGACAGATTATAGGAAATCTGACAAGGATGACCACCACCATCACCGGTGAGTCCCGTTTGACTAATGCTCTCCCAGACATTTGGACTGACCTCCCATAGGAAATCTGACGACGGCGACGACGACGACGACGACAGGTGAGTCCCAGTTCACAATTTAACTGCGAAATCTAACAAGTAATGGTACAGGAAATCCCACTAAGATAATTATCGCTGATATTCTTCTCGAGAGGCACCTTGGATCACTACCTTCTGGCAGTTGTGTGTATGTAAGAATGTTTGTCAGTATTCAGAAGCGTGTTCGCATGATAATTGCTTGTAAGAATAGTGAGAGCAAGATTTACATAAAAGTCGGATCCAGGACTTTTGTTGGGGAATGCATGCTGATCGGGCACTTTATTACAATCCATTCGAACATTTCCTGGACGTTCATATGTAAAACATAGTGCTGCTCAAACCCCACCCAGGGAATTCCTCCATGTTCCCGACCTCCCCCATTGCTGCGACCATGTCCTCATCATCCAAGTCGCTGTGTCTTTGGAACTTCCACAGGTAACACCGTGCATGCATGCAGGCGAGGTCAGCATAGTGTGCGGGAGCGGCCAGGCTCACTGCATGGGTCGCCGGCGCATACATGTAGCTGAGTGCGTGAGTTGCTCCCTGAATCTCGTCCGCTCTTGCACCCATCCCGTTGTAGATAACAGTATACAGCGTCGGCCGGGCGGTGCCTGCGACACTCCCATGGGCTGTACACATATGAAACAAGGTACAATGCGGAGACGCGGGGCCACGAACCTTGCAAGTAAAAGTCGAAATTGTACGCAGATATCACACCGCGATCGACGACTGTCCCTGGCTCCGGGTTGCCGTCGCCCGTTGCGCCGTCCACACAAAACCATGTGCGTTGATTTTTGCAGCATATAACTAGCGTTAGCTTTGGGTTGTAGCCTCCATCGGTAAGCTCGAATGTCTGAAACGCGTCCATTATCCCAGGAACTTCCGTAGACAGAACAGTGTCGAACAGTGTCTGGGTGGGGATATTGCCTATTGGGAACCAGTCAAGGTATATACGACTCACCTCTGAAACACTGTTGCGGTACACGAGAACGCGTTCCGGTAGTTTCCCGTCGTTTTGGTTCTGATAGTGCCTCAGCCGACGAATCATCATTGTCTTGAGATCCAGGATGAGCTTTCCAGAGACTATATATGAGTGATACTCAAGGCACAAGGCAGACGGGCGTTACCTCTTGTCCTGAGCTTTGAAATGACAAAGTAGCCGGATACTGTGCAAAGCACTCATCGACACTTGCCACGACGGCCGCGATTGATGCTGGGGAAATGTTGCATCATAATTACTTGAAGATGAGTCACTGACACTCACGTGTGCCAATTGCATCGCCAACCGTAGGGTGTAGGATGTCAATCCCTATGACCATCGTAGGTACTGCATTTAACCATGCCATACTTCCTTCATCTAGCTTGTGGTTTATACCGCCCAACTTCAAGTTGAATTTGAGGGAAAGGCTCGAGAGATATTGCGGTCGAGGATCACGAAATTTGCGAGGGAGGACATAAATGGTAGTGACATCCAAAATGACATCACAAAGGTGCTTTATGCATTGATACACGAATTTGTCTTGGTTGGCTAGCACGACCAAGATGGCTTGGGGTTTGGGTTGAACCCCCACAAGCGTAGCTCTGATATCTGCGATAACGCGATCCACATCAGCATTCGGAAGCGGGAGTTGGACAGCAACGTATGACGGGTCTCCCGCGATACTCATTCCCCTTTGATTACACATGGTCCAGAAAGCACTTGCTGCCATCCTGAGTTCCGGATCGGTGACAGCGGCGAAGCCACGGTGATCACTATTTATCACAAGGATCGCCCATCGGTCAAGGTGGGCACCAACAACGAACTTTGCGTGCCGAAGGTCCCATTGAGCACGATCGTTGACATGAGCAGTTTTAGTAGAGTAGACGATTTTGGGCTTAGGCAATACACGACCGGGGATGTCGAGCATGCGAGGGCCGATATGCATACCACATGATGAGAGAATCGGACCAACGGGTTGCTGCCCGAGTAGTCGAATCACCGTTGCATTAGCATTGGGAGATACACGTGCTATGCGCGACATGGCAGTGTCTTGTTCACTGGGCAGTTGTCCCCTGAAGCTTTGATCCGGTAAAATCGTACAAAGCTCAGGAGGAAGCATTGCCGAACTACGGCCGATAAGAGTAAAGTCGACCAATGGAAGGTGAGGGGACCCCAGCTGGATACCATATTCTTGGGAAGACAACCCTAGTGAACCAAACAACTGGGTGGTAATATAATTAGACTCACTGAGTGCACAGTAATGTCTGACTGTGACTTCACCAAATTCAGCAGTTTGAAAGATTCGTGTATCTGAATTTTGCTCTGAAACTCTCTGTATTTTCTTTCGGACATTGTGCACGGTCGACACCACCATCACATGGGATAATGACCGGAGAACGCGCCTCGAACCAAGACCCTGAAAGTCGATCATCCACGCAGCCAGATTTCCGGGTACATAGAAGCTTGTAGCTGACAAGTCTACTCTGATCGTCAATTTCCCTCGAGCGGGTCGAAGGGTCGCAGTGAATCCCTTGTGCGCTTCAAGACCACCACCCAATGTTGTGATTTCCGTGTTCAAAAGGTGTGACCACCGAAGTTCATTTCCACGAGCTGCACGCTGAGCCAAGTTCAGGGCAGAAAGGACGGAGGAAACGCTGCGACTCCAAAATCCAGGTCGACCCTGAATGAATCTAAACAATCGATTAAAATCTTCCCTGGAGAGATGGGTTCTGTCGCTTACCCGATCAACTTCCCTATGTCAAGTGTCTTGACAAACGTGATTGAGAGCGTGTAGAGGCGAACATTTCGAGATGGCGGAGCTCCCTCCTCATTATAGTGCACCTGGATCTCTAAGGGAGTTGGCAAAGGTTCCGAGGAAATAAGCCTTGAAAAAGCGTCGTGGACAATGGTTTCAACCACTCCTGCTTGTTCCCAGGCAGTTGTCTGTTCCGCAAGGTGATATATACGCTTGCGAATGGCGCGTGAACTACTTTCGGGGAGAATCTCAACATGGTACTCATGCAAAGCATCCGGGATGCTGTGGACTGGGAAGTGGTTTGTACGAAGTTTAACGGCACGTCCGTAGGTCCCAAAATTGGGACGAGAGGCCGGGCTAGAAGAGCGCCCCTGCATTGCCCTGTGCGCTAGGCTTAAATCATATACGAGCGAAGGATCAATGTATATGCCCCTACAGCAGTCACTCAGTTTGAAGGATGTTCTCTCACCAAGCATCGCACTCACCGTTGCTGGGCCGTATTAGAAAGCGTGAAGTCGGTGCTGGGCTCTTGAGGGCTTTTACAGACCAAATGAGAGCTCAACATTAAATGATGAATGATCGGGTAAATGCATACCCTGCACAACTTGAAATGCTTCTCCCTGTGAGTTCACCGCCTGGTGAGCTACCTTGGATTTCGGAAATGGCGGAAAAGGCATTGGTGCCACTGCGCGAACGGAGTCATCGGATAATCTACAAAGCGAGCAGTGGTACATGCGCGCTTACTGTCCACGATGGCTCTTTTGTTCAAAGGACGAACTGGCGCGTATCTCTTCAGAATTGATGTCGAATTCAATGTTCATCCTGATCGTGTAATACAGCTTATTCTGATTATTGTTTTTGAGGTGCACCGCCTGGTTGACAAGCGGCTAACAGATTCGTGCTGCCGTGCACTGGGCGGTTTCTCGGCCCGTTGCGTTTCATTCCGAGATCCAACGCTGTGCCAGCTTACCTCAGCCTGTGCGGACCGTGCCATTAGATTCGACGGCGGGATCTTTCGATTCACAACTTGTCCGTATATCCGCTTGGTTTATTCTCGCAATCTGGCGCTCTTGCCACTCGAAGCCTTGAGTCACCGTCGCTCAAGCTCAAGTATTGCTGTAGCTCCAGCCTCCAGTGACAGGCACGGTATTTACGGACAGCGGCAACCAGACTATGCGACCCTTTTACTCTCCACTCCCTCTGACTTCGAAATATCCCCGACATGAATGCTTGTTCAATGGAAATTGCCTTGTAGTTGCACGATGTCCAGCATGGTAGCGAGCAGACTCCGTCATGGGGAAATGATTCCTAAGTTCAAGCCTTGGTTCACAAAAGTCGCTTAACGAACCATCCATCTTTCCCAGACTCGTTAACTCGAACCTTGATGCACAGCACGAGTGCATCATGGAATGAATGTTTATGGCATAGCATCGGCTATAATGGTGCGTCCAAGTTTATCTCTTGAAAATGATCATGGCGTCCTGCACGGCGCTGGAGGTGGACTTTTCGCCCACACTTGGGGCGCTTTTCGTTGGTATGTTGTTGGGGTCTGTGTAAGTTTGCCTTTTCGTCCGAAGAACGAATCCACAACCGTACACTCTAGGTTTCTTGGAATCACTCTTTTGCAAACTCTTTTTTATGTACGCATAACACGATGGGTCAGAAAGTTCTTTCTCAATCTTGGGACAGTACAAGACATACCCCGAGGACACGTTGCTCCTGAAGTCAATGGTAAGTTTTATTCACAGTATTATATGCATACTTTTCTCTGTTCTTGGGTTGCGGTACTATGGTATAGCTGTTTTGCGTTTCATAATCGTGCAGGGGGTCATGACACGTTGCTCTTACAGTGCGCTTGACACACTTTCCCTCGGTTTATGGGCATTCTCCGCCTATTGGGTTCTTGTGACGACCTACCACCCACAGGGCGATGCAGTAATAATACCGTTGCTTGTGACATGATTTCTTCTCAGGTACCTTTCACAGGTCGAACCGTCAGTTACTGGGATCGTCGCCTTGATAGTGCATTTGTGAGCCTGGGAGATTGCTGCATCTTGAGTACTGCCGACCACCATTCAGGTTTCTCGCTTGGCGAATTCAAACATATATGTCCACACGGGAAAGAACCGTCTTGACATGTTGCAGGATCAACTGAAGGGGTCCGATCGTGCGCTCGCTTGTTACTATATCCCCGTGCTCATCGCCGATTGCTACAGTGGACCGGAGGTGGAGGGTATTCTCGATTATGCTCGTAAATCATTTTCATCTTTTTTTGGTCCAGCTTTACTGGGTTATCCAAGACGGTGGCGTCGTTGGTTTCACTTAGTGAGTGATGCGTGTTGATAGTTTATACCGCTCAGTGTGACCAATGGCGCGTCTCAGCGAGTCCATTGGGTGAGTACCGGACATTGCCCATTCCTCAACTAACGACACTTGAACCTGTAGCGGCGACCGTGATAATGTACGCTTCCATTCACTATGCTGTCTTTGTCAGGTGACCAATGTACGGTGACTTGAAAAGGACCCGCGCCATGGAGAAGGGCGCACCGATTCCCATTGTCATGGAGGCTATTCGGGTGTGTTTTCCTCCACATGATACCCAAAGCCTGGCTCACTATTCCATCTCCAAGTGGTGTCCTCTGACAGGTGATATTTGTTCTGCCTCGACAGACGTTGCCATTGCTAGTTCCACAGCCTCTCTGCTCCACCGTAGTCGTGGCACGCTTGTCAAGTATGGCGCATGTTGTTGAACTCGCAAGACTTGGTTGCTGATTTCCATGTGTTGATGCTAGAAGTAACCGCACAATTACCATGCTCACACTGTATATTATCACCACTGGTTTTGTCACAGCGTGAGTGTCTGCGACGGCATGCCATGAGATAGCGCTGAAACTAGCTTTCCAGGGTCTTACGAGTGCTAAACTTAACGCTCGTATGTATCTTGTTGGACGAAGCCTTGGCCTGCTAACCACGGGTCATTTTATAGAGCTTTGCGTATTCTAACACTTGTACTTCATTCCTTATATCTTAACTTCCAAAGGTGCACGACAAACCCCACTTGCGTAATATCTCGTTCACCCTGAATCTTGTCTTTCGCAGCATATAGCAACGCGTTTCTTGCCACGTAAGTCAAGTCACTTGACCGCCGTCGACGCTTTGTGACGCGAGGTATGACAGAATCAATTCACGAGCAAGTCGACGAGAAAAACTCTGGGAGGTAACCATCCCAACGGTCCTGCTTGAGTTTCGAGACAATCCGCCAATAGATCCGGTGGGTGGGGTATCTATCTGCTCGAAGGGATTGGTACGCACGCATTCTGGCTCCACGATCTCTGTGCGTCCGAACACACGCACCGACGCCGACGTTCCCATGGTAGTCTGAGTAATCTCGTTCGACGGTGTCTCACATCTTGTCTCCTTGCTTGCACATTTATTCGTTTGTCACTTTCACCTGACAATCACCAAGATGTGCGAGGCGATAATTGCCGGGAGTCAGAGTAGAGACTACCTCCAAAGCACATGTACCCATGCTCGAGTCGTACAAACCTGGCATCTTTTTAGACGGAAATACAACTGGCCATGGGCATGTCAGTACGTGAGGACAAGGGGTGGCTGATAAGCGAGGCAATACTCTCTTTTGAACCTTGACCACAAACTCCCAGAGTCAGCATGTACTACCTCATAGTGAGTCGAATTTACCCGTGTTCGCTGTAGCTAAGCATGCTTGAATGGTAGTTCCGTCGTTAGTGTCACTGGAGTTGTCGAAATGATGTTTGTGTGGCATGGGGGTAAGTCGACTGACGGGATCGGAGGGTCCGGGACAGCTATAGTAGGTCGTCAAACTCACACTGGATACGTTTCGGATTCCGTCCAGGCCTCAGACTGACGACCCGAGAAGTTGTCGCAAGCAAATTAGCAAACCAGAGTCATGACCATGAAACACAGCTGGGATTGCTGTGCCGCTGCGTGGCGTGAAACTCCGAGGTTACTTCGATCTCGTCCAACAGTACTGTCCACTTGAAAAGGCCATTGTTACGCTCGTTCTGGATATGCGCTCGATGGAGAGAACGCCACTAGCTCTACCTCTGCCAGGCCTTGACAGGTGCATTCGTTATCATCGGCTTGCATTTGTGCTCAGTGGGGTATTTATTGACCCCTCCATTTGCATCCGTGTCGTAGCAAAAACGCCACCTCGCAACCAGTTCCGGTGAAATGGAAGCGACTTGAAAAGAACCTCGTTTCTTCGCACCACCGTCTATTAGACGATGATGCGTACATGCGCGTACATGCGCTGGACCGTCTCGCAGCGCCTCCTTGTCTTTGCCATCTTCTCCACTCTCACCCTGTCTCTCTTTATCTTCCACGCACCCAGCGACCCGCGTTTTGCCGCGTTTTTCATATTTAAGCCGTCTCCATCTTCCGGACACACGATCGTCGATGGCCTGTTGATCGTGAACCCCGAAGGGCCCCATCCTATATTTCAGCTCATCCGCGACGCCGAGGAGGCATGGGCTGCAAAACAAGCACGCGCAAGCACGACACTCGGAGAGGCCGTGGCCGAATACAGGCGACGCTACCACCGGGCCCCTCCCCTCGGTTTTGACAAATGGTGCGTGCTCTCTTCCCCTAGTCGTCCTTCTCTGACGCACATCAGGTGGGCCTACGTCGTCCGACACAACGTGCAACTTCCGGACGAGTACGACGAGATCTACGAGGACATTGAGCCGTTCTGGGGCATCGACCCGACCGAACTCGCACACACCCAGTCCGTCCTAGAGACCGAACCCGAGCTCATTACCATTGCAAAAACGAATGGGTCGGTCGAGGTTGTGAGGTCAACGCTCCCAGAGGCGAAAATGCGCCTGATGGGTAGCGTCAACGATATCCTCGGGCTCCTGCGCGACGTTGCGCATGAGTTGCCCCCACTTAGGTTCTCACTCTCCCCACACGATGGACCAGGAATGCTGTCGGATTGGCAGATCATGCACATGGCGCGCGAAGCGGCCGCCCACGGAACCAGTACGTGAGAAGTGTTTCGAGGTAGCACGCGGTAATGTGTTTCCAGCCCTCACGGAAAAAGATCTCCCCAAGGTGTCAGAAGGATGGATCCAAGGGTGCGCACCCGATGCGCCCGCGCGTCTCTCTGACCTGCCTTCTTCATCCCCACCTACGCAGTTGCCCGCGTCACAGAACAAGGCGTTCATTGCGTCGCACCGTGCAACGATGGACCCGTGCGCTCACCCGTCGCTGTTCGCTACGCACGCCCAGTTTCTATCCCACAAGGCAGGGCCATGGCCTCAACGCACGCTCGTCCCGCGATTCTCCCTCTGTGCGACGGTGTTGCACCACGATATCCGGCCCCCTGTGCCGTACGGGTGGGCCTGGGAGGAGCCGGACGATGACAAGGGAGCATTTGAGGGGGACATGCAGTGGGAAAGCAAAGTAGACGAGCGGCTGGGATGGAGGGGGCGTACGACGGGCATGTTTGCAAAGCCGGACTCGTGGTGGGAGCTCGGGCAGCGGGCGCGTTTGGTGACCCTCGCGAGCGCACTAGAGGGTAACGTGTCCGTACTGCGAGTGCCGCGCGAGGGCGAGGGCGAGCCGGTTGGCGACGGGCAACAGCTCATGCGTGCTCGGGTCAACCCAGCATGGATGGACGTGGCGTTCACGGACGTACCAATAGGGTGCGAGAAGGGGACATGTGCAAAGATGGAGGCCCTCTGGGAGTTTCGAAGGAAGCAGCGCCCACGCGAGGAGGGGCGGTATAAATTTATTATCGACGTGCGTCGTGTCTGATATGTTGTGACTGGGCTGACACCGCCTAGGTGGATGGGAACGGGTGGTCGGGGAGGTTCAAAAGGCTAATGACCAGCAACGCGTTGATATTCAAGTCAACTATTTACCCCGAGTGGTCCGTGCCCGTGTTGCCTGATGGAACGTGTCTGACCCCTTCCAGGTATACCTCACGGATAGCCCCGTGGGTGCATTACGTCCCGATCCAGGTAACCTATTCAGACCTGTATGACGCACTCGCCTTCTTTCGCGTCCATGATGATCTTGCTAAGCGGATTGCGACCGCGGGGCGGACGTGGAGCCGAGAGTATTGGCGCCATGAAGATATGACGGCCTACTTTTACCGGTGTGTGTCCTCTCCTGTGCTGGGACGGTTCTGATGGTCAGACAGATTGTTACTTGAGTATGCACGGGTGACAAGTGCAGATCGGGGGTCGATGGATTATACTGGATGAGCATGAGCATGTAATTATCTAACTATAACAAAAGAGTGACATGATACCTGCTGGGTTGCACTGTCTGCCCCGGCTTAATAAGTCCATAATTTGGCCCTCTTGTATGGCTGATAGGCTTTGATACGAACATTGACATGTCAAGCTTCAAGATTTACCATTCCATATTCCATAGACATTAGGTGTACTGTAAGAGAGGCATATTATATAGTTGTATTCATATATTTCTACATTCACTCCTGTGTCAGTAATGTCGGAGGCGAACGAGGGGCCAGGGGCGCCCGGAGGGCTTGGTATATTATTATGATCTCGGTATGGTCTGCTATAATGTTCTCTGTAGACCCACGAATCAGAAGGCTTACACGTAAGCTTATGTAAGCTGTCAAGCTGGGTGACTAGCTTCGACAGATAGGCTTGGCATTAATCTCACTACCCTACACCTACCTGATCCATTGTCAAAGGTGTCCATGTCACTGAAGATGCCGAAAGTGATGCTGTGAGCGTGGCGGCAAGTAGCACGCCTGTAGGTCGCCGAATGTTGAAGGTTGACCGCTCGAAACTTACAGATACGTTTCCGTCCAGGCCTCAGCTGACCACCCGAGTCGTCGCAAGCCCATAAAACGTTGCAAACAAGAACACGTGCACGAAAACACCGCCAGGGATGGCTGCGCGTGAGGTGAAACCCGGTCGCTTCTATGCCATCTGTCGGCTTAAGCGTTCATTTCAGCTAGTACGATTGAGGCCTTGACAGATCCGTTCGTTATCATTCTCCACGGGCGCTGTGCGTCTAGTACTGAGTGACGTTTCCAGTCGGACTCATGAAGCGACAACGCCACCTGGCAACCCGTCCAGTAAAACGCAAACGGCTTGAAAAGGACCGCGTTTCTTCACACCACCGATCTGTGACACGATGGTGCGCATCTGGTTGTGCAGACGCTGGACCGTCTCGCAACGTCTCTTTATCTTTGCTCTCTTTTCCACCCTCACTCTGTCCCTCTTTATCCACCATGCACATAGTGACCTGCGATTTGCCCCATTTTTTCTCTTCAAGCCGCCTCCATCCGCCGAACACACGATCGTCGACGGCCTACTGATCGTGAACCCCGAAGGGCTCCATCCTATATTTCAGCTCATCCATGACGCCGAGGAGGCATGGGCCGCAAAACAAGCACGCGCGAGCAAAACACTCGGAGAGGCCGTGGCCGAATACAGGCGACGCTACCACCGGGCCCCTCCTCTCGGTTTTGACAAATGGTGCGTCCTCTCTTCCCCTGGTCGTCGCCCTCTGACGCACGTCAGGTGGGCCTACGTCGTCCGACACAACGTACAACTTCCGGACGAGTACGACGAGATCTACGAGGACATTGAGCCATTCTGGGGTCTCAACCCGGCTGAGCTCGCAAAAACACAGTCCGCCATTGAGACCAACCCCGAGCTCGTCACTATTGCAAAAACGAACGGGTCGGTCGAGGTTGTGGGGTCAACGCTCCAAGAGGCGAACATGCACCTGATGAGTACTGTCAACAATATCCTCGGGCTCCTGCGCGATGTTGTGCACGAGCTCCCCCCACTACGGTTCTCGCTCTCCCCGCACGACAGGCCGGAGATGCTGTCGGATTGGCATGTCGCGCACTTGGCGCGCGAAGCGGCCACCAACGGAACCAGTACGTGAGAAGTGTCTCGATATAGCATGTGATAATTTGTTTCCAGCCCTCACGGAAAAAGATTTCCCCAAGGTGTCAGAAGGATGGATCCAAGGGTGCGCACCCGATGCGCCCGCGCGTCTCTCCGAGTCGCTCTTCACATCCCCACCCGCGCCGCCACCCGCGCCGTGGCAAAAGACGTTCATTGCATCACATCGCGCAACGATGGACCCGTGTGCGCACCCGTCACTATTCGCTACGCATGCCCAGTTTCTGTCTCACAAGGCAGGGCCATTGCCCCAGCGCACGCTCGTCCCGCGTTTCGCCCTCTGTTCGACGGTGTTGCACCACGATATCCGGCCCCCTGTGCCGTACGGGTGGGCCTGGCACAAGCCGGACGATGACAAGGGGGCGTTTGAGGGGGACGTGGAGTGGGAAAGCAAGGTGGACGAGCGGCTGGACTGGAGGGGGCGTACGACGGGCATGTTTGCAGAGCCAGAATCGTGGTGGGAGCTCGGGCAGCGGGCGCGGCTGGTGACCCTCGCGAGCGCACTAGAGGGCAACGTGTCCGTACTAGAAGTGCCACGCGATAGCGATAGCGAGCCAGTGGGCGACGGGCAACAACTCAAGCGCGCCCGAATCAACCCAGCATGGATGGACGTGGCGTTCACGGACGTACCGGTGGGATGTGAAAATGGGACGTGTGCCAAGATGGAGACCCTCTGGGAGTTCCGGAGGGTGCAGCGCCCGCGCGAAGAGGGGCGGTATAAATTTATTATCGACGTACGTCGTGTCTGATACGTTGTGACTGGGCTGACGCCGCCTAGGTGGATGGGAACGGGTGGTCGGGGAGGTTCAAAAGGCTAATGACCAGCAACGCGTTGATATTCAAGTCAACCATTTACCCCGAGTGGTCCGTGCTTGTGTTGTCTGATGGAACGTGTCTGACCGCTTCTAGGTATACCTCACGGATAGCCCCGTGGGTGCATTACGTCCCGATCCAGGTAACCTATTCAGACCTGTATGACGCACTCGCCTTCTTTCGTGTCCACGATGATCTTGCTAAGCGGATTGCGACCGCAGGGCGGACGTGGAGCCGAGAGTATTGGCGCCACGAAGATATGACTGCCTACTTTTACCGGTGTGTCTCCTCTTCTGTGCTGGGAAAGATACTGATGCTCAGATAGACTGTTGCTCGAGTATGTGCGGGTAACAAGTATAGATCGGGGGTCGATGGATTATACTGGATGAGCACGTAATTATCTAACTGTAATGAAAGAGTAACATGGTACCTGCCAGCTCACTCTGTTTGTCAGTTCATCTAGTTCAGCATGAACTTAATGTAGCCCTTTTGTATGGCTGGTGCTCTGATATCTGTGGTGGTATGTTCTTAGGTTTGTTGTTGATGCTGTGAATGTCATCCTTATTCATGAAGACTGTTGCTCAGCAGCTCAGATGATAGGCAATTTCTTCTCCTTCTGTGGCATGTAATCCCCAGACATGCTAGTGTTATTGCATACCTTTTGTGGTTTCCTTACAATCTGATGTGGTCCATACCTTTACACTGCTCATCCAGCCTTGGTTAATTATTGTTTGTCAGTGTCATCCATGTCTGGCCTGTGTTCTCATGCAATACATATTCCTTCTTGATGTCTTTCAACTTTGCCATCCCCATTCTCACTATCAGCCATGGTGTCCATGTCTGCTGGATGAAGACAAGACATAAATGGGTGCCTGAATATGCCATGCATTAGAAAATTGGTGAGAGAAAGCTGATGCTCTGATACAAAAGCCAATCCATTATATGTACTTGATGATGGATTATCTAAGTTAGTATCTTTCCCTCACCAATTTCAATCCTGATATGTTATGTGCCATGTTTGTCATATTTGTTTACATTTGGCTGAGCTACAGACTTGGGGAGCAGAGTCTGTATCTTGGATATTGCCTGTCAGAATGGGGTGGTGTTGAATGCCAATGTCTAGCACAAGGTAAAAAGACAATGATTGGCATAAGCAAATGATAATGCAAGTGCTGGCAGCAGGCAGGTGAGTGCCAGATGGGTCAAACAATGGAAAGCACAACTGCAGATAGTAAGTGGGTAAGTCCAGATGTGCCAAAAAAATGGCAAGTGCTAAATTGTGGGCAGTAGGTGGGCAAGTGCAAGCAGAGACCCAGATGCACCAAAAGCATTGCAAGTGCCCCAAATTGCTAGTGACAGGCTGGCCAGCAGGTTTAGATGTGTCAGAAAGATTGCAAGCACTAGCATCTTGATTCTTCAGACAAACAGGCACTCAGATGTGTCCAAGGTGAGCTGTAAGAGTAGGTGAGAAATCTTCAGGTGCTGTGACAAAAGGCAGATCAAGATCTAGTTCTCAGAGAAAAGAAAGATTTTTAAGAGTGCAGGGACATAATTGGACTTGGAAAAGAGAGTGGTGGGGAAAAGAAAGCACACCCTCCATTTGTGAGGATTGCCACTGGGTGAAGTCCTCACTCTGACACCACTCATATTCTGTACCATGGCATGCTACATGGACAGCCACAGCAAATCATGTTCACCCACTCATGTTCACCACATATAAGCATACTTAAATGCAAGCAGTTGGCAGTCTCACTCGAGTATGCCTGTCTCCTTATATACCTGATGATGGAACGTCAAGTCATGCATGTCACTGAAGGTGCCGAAAACGATGTGTGCCATGTATGGCGACAAGTCGACCGACAAAGTCGGAGGTTCGACACCTGTAGGTCGTCGAATGTTGATCGATCAAAACTCAGATACGTTTCCATCCAGGCCTCAGCCGACGTCCCGAGTCGTCGCAAGGCCATATGGCCATGAAACGCTGCAGACAAGAGCACGTGCACGAAAGCACTGTCAGGGATGGTGTGAGGTGAAACTCGATCGCTTCTATCACTGGCCGACGAAGAGGCCCATGTAAAGGCCCATTATGGACATGTGCTCGATGGCATGAGCCCTACTATTGCCAGGCCTTGACAGACCCGTTCGTTATCATCACCACCAGCGCCGTGCGTCCGTGTTCAGTCTGGTACTGAGTGACGTGTCCAGTCGCACCCGCGAAGCGACAATGCCCCCTGGCGACCCGTCCAGTAAAACCCACACGACTTAAAGGACCGCGTTGCTTCACATTACCGCATCTGTGACACGATGGTGCGCACCTGGTGGAGCAGGCGCTGGACCGTCTCGCAGCGTCTCTTGACCCTTGCCCTCTCCTCCACCCTCACTCTGTCCTTCTTTATCCACCATGCACCGAGCGACCCGCGATTGGCCGCGTTTTTCATCTCCAAGCCGTCTCCATCTGCCGGACACACGATCGTCGATGGCCTGTTGATCGTGAACCCCGAAGGGCCTCACCCTATATTTCAGCTCATCCGCGACGCTGAGGAGGCATGGGCCGCAAAACAAGCACGCGCGAGCAAGACACTCGGAGAGGCCGTGGCCGAATACAGGCGACGCTACCACCGGGCCCCTCCCCTCGGTTTTGACAAGTGGTGCGTCCTTTCCTCTCCTCTCCTAGTCATCGTCCTCTGACGCGTATCAGGTGGGACTATGTCGTCCAGCACAATGTGCAACTTCCGGACGAGTACGACGAGATCTACGAGGACATCGAGCCATTCTGGGGCATCGACCCGACCGAGCTCGCACACACCCAGTCCGTCCTCGAGACCAAAGCTGGGCTCGTCACCATTGCCAAAACGAACGGGTCGGTCGAGGTTGTAAAGTCGACGCTCTTAGAGACGGACAAGCACCTGATGAGTACTGTCAACAATATCCTCGGGGTCCTGCACGATGTTGCGCACGAGCTGCCTCCACTGAGGTTCTCGCTCTCGCCCAATGACTCGCCGGCGATGTTGTCGGATTGGCAGGTTGTGCAAATGGCACGCGAGGCGGCCGCCAAGGGAACCAGTATGTGACAAGCGTTTCGAGATGACATATGGTGACGCGTCTCCCAGCCCTCACGGAAAAAGAGCTTCCCAAGGTGTCCGTAGGGTGGATCCAAGGGTGCGCACCCGACGCGCCTGCGCGCCTCTCTGACCCGCTCTCCTCGCCCCCACCCACGCCGTCGCCCGCATCACAGCCCAAGACGTTCATTGCGTCGCACCGCGCGACGATGGACCCATGTGCGCACCCGTCGTTGTTCGAAACGCACGCCCAGTTTCTGTCCCACAAGGCAGGACCGTGGCCCCAGCGCACGCTCGTTCCGCGTTTCTCCCTCTGTGCGACGGTGTTGCACCACGATATCCGGCCCCCTGTGCCGTACGGGTGGGCCTGGCACAAACCGGACGATGACAAGGGGGCGTTTGAGGGGGACATGCAGTGGGAAAACAAGGTGGACGAGCGGATGGGCTGGAGGGGGCGTACGACGGGCATGTATGCCGAGCCAGAATCGTGGTGGGAGCTCGGGCAACGCGCGCGGTTGGTGACCCTGGCGAGCACGCTCGAGGGCAACGTGTCCGTACTGCAAGTGCCGCGCGAGGGCGAGCCGGTGGGCGACGGACAACAGCTCAGGCGCTCCCAAGTCAACCCAGCATGGATGGATGTGGCGTTCACAGACGTACCGGTGGGGTGCGAGAAGGGTACGTGTGCCAAGATGGAGGCCCTCTGGGAGTTCCGGAGGGTGCAGCGCCCGCACGAGGAGGGGCGGTATAAATTTATTATCGACGTGCGTCATATCTGAAATGTTGCGATTGGACTGACACGACCTAGGTGGATGGGAACGGGTGGTCGGGGAGGTTCAAGAGGCTCATCACCAGTAACGCGTTGATATTCAAGTCAACCATTTACCCCGAGTGGTCCGTGCCTGTGTTGTCTGATGGAACGTGTCTGACCGCTTCTAGGTATACCTCACGGATAGCCCCGTGGGTGCATTACGTCCCGATCCAGGTAACCTATTCAGACCTGTATGACGCACTTGCCTTCTTTCGTGTCCACGATGATCTTGCTAAGCGGATTGCGACCGCGGGGCGGACGTGGAGCCGAGAGTATTGGCGCCATGAGGACATGACGGCCTACTTTTACCGGTGCGTCTTCTCTCCCGTGCTGGGATGGAACTGACGGGCGTTCAGACTGTTGCTCGAGTATGCGCGGGTGACGAGTGTAGATCGGGGGTCGATGGATTATGCTGGATAGGATTTATTTATCTACAACGATAACATAAGGATCTGGGTTTTAGGTGGGAAGTGCGCCGCGGAGGCGAATGGTGCCGTCTTTGAGCCGCTCTGTGATAACGGGACTCGCTGCGGGACGGTACTTGAACTCCTTGGAGTACCTGCGTCGGGTGAGCGTCTCTCTGTGGTGTTTGGGATGGACGCACCTAGATGCATAAATAACCTTGGGTTGACGCTGCGGTCTGAGGTAGAACGCGAACCAGATAAAAATGGCGAGGAGCGCAATCAGCAAGGCGCGTCTCCACGCAACTGATCTGTGCTCGACGGTGTCCTTTGGCTTGGACATGGTGGCCGTTGGAGACATATGTGAGGTTCAAACTCAGTCACGGCACGGCTGTTCGGCAGTTGACTGCTCACCATGATGAAATAAAACTCAGCCTTTGGTGGTGACTTCGAATCAGTGCGGAGTTTCAAATGGCTCGTCGCAGTGCCATCAAGGCCAAGGACGACGACGAACGCGAGAGCGGCATGTCTTTGTCTGGCCGCGCCGTATAATGCGCTCACCCGCTCGTTAGACATGGATTCATTGGGCGAGGGTTCGGACGATGGTCAGCCCAAGCCCGGAGACGATGACGAACCCTCGGAAGACGACGAGCCAGAGCCAGAAGAGGTCTGTCCGCTACCACCATGACGCGCGTCACTCACGCTTGCACAGGACGTAGAGTCCGATGAGCTCTCGCCACCGCCTTCCCCACACAAGCCCCGCCTCAAAATCAAGCTCAAACTGCCCCAAATACTCAGCCCGAACGCGTCCTCGAGCCAAAGCCGGGCGGCGTCCACCACGACCAGCCGCCCCTCGTCACACCGTGGCATTTCTCGAGGTGCGCCTCCCGTTGCGCGATGCGCCCCCCATTTGAGGCGTTTGGGTGTTAGACGTGGATATGGACGTGGACATTGAGTCGGAAGATGAGGACGAGGACCGGGAAGACGCTGAGGATGCCTACGCGGATGGAGATGACGACGGGGACGAGCGCGGGGGCAGGTCTACGCGCCCCATGACTTCGCGCCAAGCTGTCCTCGCCAGCGTCGTCGACTCGTCCCATGTCTCCCTGTGTACGCATTTTTCATTCGAGTCATGATGAGACTGACTAACACGTGCTTTAGCAGAGTCGTCGCGCAAGAAGAAGCAGTTGACAGAGTCGGAGATGGCTCTCCGGAGGGAAGAAACGGCGCGCAAGCGCAAGAACTTGACAGAAAAGAAGCTTGAAGACGAAAAGGTGCGTTGTGCGTGCTGCTGTTCGTGACCTTTGCGCATCCACGCACAACAGGCAGAAACGATCAACAGGCTACTCAAGAAACAAAGCAAATCCAAAAAACGCAACGCGCTCTCGACAGCAGACGACCGCACGCCGGTCTCGGCTACCCCTGCGGTCGTGCAGACAAGGGACGGCTCGGAGGCAGAGGGCGAAGGAGAGCCTGCAGAGGTCATACCAACAATGTATCGTTGGGTGTCCACCACCAAGTCGGCTGGTAGCGCAGGAAAGGACATGGACATGGACGGGCGAATGAGGCTCTCATTTTCGGTCCCCGTGGGTGCATTCCCACCCCAGCCCACGGAGGAGCCCCCGAAGACCCCTTCGAAATTGCCAACGATACCGATATGCGATGTCAGTGGGTGTCAACAGGTGCGCAAGTACCGCCTCGTGAGCGATTGGGTCAAGGGCGCGTGTGGAATAGGCCACCTCAAGATGCTCGAGCGCCAGATGGACATTGTCTGACGATGACTTATGGCCGTTGTATTACCGAATGTACGAACAACGACGTTCGTCGCATGTCTCGTACAGCTAGGCAGCAAGACGAGTTCCGTGACGTCGAACAGGTTTGTAACGGCCAATTGATGATCGATCAGAAATCATCTTGAAGTAGAGGTGGGGTAAGGCAAGCTGATCTGTTCAGATTCAGTCACTGGAGAAGTACATCTGACTCTTTTCAAGAATGGACAAGACTCCAGCCGTTCTCCACAGCCATAAAATGAACAGCGAGCCCAAACCTCTTAGTACCAACGATCTCTCTCATTTGGGACGTCACATGTCACCCTCCAGTTCTGAGCAGATTGGTTCCCAGCCCGTTGGTCTCGGATGCGACAATGTTGCACGCCTGTTTCCCGGCTTCCTTCCCAAACCCAAGTCTTACCTGTATGCTGTGGTGGTCTATTCAGGGAGACCGTTGCCTGATATGTTCGAAGTACCACCGGTAAGGCTTGCTACCAGACATGCCCGCTTGGATGGCAGCTGGAGTTCACATGAGCAGTGGTAGGGTCTGTTTTTGTTGGGCGGCTGAACATATACCTGCTCGCCATTCGTGCAAAGGGAGCTTACAGATGTTTCCCTGATAAATGTGTGAAATTCAATGGTTTGCATACAGATCGAAAAAATACTCGTGATTTATACTCACTCTTACTACCGTATCTTCATGATCTTGTTCGCTGGGTTCATACAAAAGACGATTGTGTATTGTACTCTTGTCATTTTTGTTTGACAAACCAAGTGGGTCCACATCGGCTACCAATGGGATGAATGGCGGTCCACCTTCCTGCGATGGTCCGACTATACATTGACTGGGGCATCAGCCTACTTTTCACGACCAAGACGAGAATACCCTTGGATCCAATGCATCTTGATCAGGAGATGATCCCGCCTCACCACTATCGCATCCTCTATTGGAACCCAGGGCGCACCCTCACTAGGTTCGAGTCAACAAAACAGCTCGTGACGGCCGTCTTTGATGCACTTCAAGGTGCGCCCAGCTCCAAGTCGACAGCTGAGAACGACCTGACCGCAAGTCGCAAGCCTATTCCCGTGCGCTGGATGCCGCAAACATCTCGCATCCCGATATCAGCCCCGGAAACATTCTCTTGACGAACAAAGGGAGAGGCCTATTGATCGACTGGGAACTGGTGCATAAACCACGGCCCGGTCGCGTGGTGAGCCCGCTAGAAGCGTATTTGACCGTCACACGCCGACGATGGCCATCTTGATCAGGGAACGTGGCAGTTCATGTCCGCACATCTCCTAGAGGACTGTTCCGGCAGGAAACTTACGCTCGTGGACGACCTCGAGTCGTTTATGCACGTCCTCGCGTGGATGACGTTGCGCTACGTCTCCGCCCAAGATGCGTACTGGCACAGCCGCAAAGTCCGTGACACAGACATGTTTTATGAGCATTCTGAACGCGCTAGGGGACATCTCAACTATGGCGGCTCTGGCAAGTCCTGGGCTCTGGGTACCAAGACGTATCCATCATACACGTTTCAACCTACGCCCACGCCACTCAGCAGTCTTCTGCGGGAGTTGAGCAAGCCCTTCCAGTCACGCTATGCTCTATGGAAGCCAACGGCTGAGGACCGGACGAAGACAAGCATGTCGTCGAAC
>JBBPUG010000385.1:0-24917 GCA_038094535.1 Tubosaeta aff. alveolata
ACTTTTATCTCTTCTTTGTGAGCAATCGAGGGTTACGTATGATACTGATCAGACTGATGCAAGTGTGAAATAGGTCGTACTCAGTTCATCCCTGGAGAATAAATCCTTCGGCTTGACAAATATCCAGTATTTCAATGCGATAGTACAAGTAAGTTGTGTTCTCCTTTCAACGAGCCATGTTCTGATGGACCAAGTATTTCCTGGCATCAATCATTGTTTCCTGTTTCGTCATGTCGATGGGAAACAAGCCGAGAGCGTATGTTCGAATTTTCATCCGAGTCGTTCATGCTGAGACTGTGCCCAGTGCGCATCTGAAATATAAGCTTGCGTCCATCTTTTTGGCTGTCTTGATGATCTACCTCATCGTCGCATCCGTGCTCTGTGGGGTAGCGGTTGTGTCTCAAGCCGGAGGAAGTGTCGTACTGCTGAGCGTCATCGTGACGTACGGAGGTAAGGTTGGATCGTTGACGAGATTTGTTTACTCAGAGGTGGATGCAGTGTATGTCCTGAGCAGCCTACTCTCATTCGATCCGTGGCATCTCTTGACAAGCTTTGTGCAATATCTGTTGCTGAGTCCAACATACATATGCATCCTGAGCATGTGAGACGCTCTCACTCCTCGGCAATGCCCAACTGACGTGTTTTCCAGATATGCCTTTTCGAACCTCAATGATGTCTGTCTTTCCACTCGAGTACATGCTTCTTGCTCATATTCTTTCGCGCTAGATTTCCTGGGGGACGAAACAAGATGCAGTCCCAAGCACCGATCTTGGAGCTGCCGTGCAAGACTCGCACTCCCAGGTAGATATCAAGATGCTCGCCGAGGCGGCAGACGTGAATGGGATTTACGAGGAAGCCCTCGACGCGCTCCGCGCTGCCAAATTTGCCGACGTGACGGCGCAGGCAAAGTCCAAGGGGCCACAACGGAAACCCAAGGTGACCGAGCGGGAGAAGGAGCAGGCGGCGATGGATTATTATGCCAACGTGAGGACCAACGTGCTGTTGACGTGGGTGCTATCCAACGTAAGTGGATGTGCTTCTAGGAGCGTCAGTGCTGAAGACAAGTTGCAGGGCGTGCTGCTCTTGTTGATTCTGTCAGGTGCGGATTCTTCGAATACATTTGCCTCGGACGCGGGTGTGTCGCGGACCAAGGGATACTTGATATTCATTCTAGCATTTGCCGCGATCACCAACTTTGTGGTGAGCATACCAATTTCTTGGTTCGAGGCACAAACTGACGATGATACGCAGCGTTTGGGAGGATCGACACTATATCTTTTGACAAGGATCTTTACGCAGTAATACAATGGACAGACTATCTACCTATAGATGTAGAATAGACACATACGGAGAGTCAATGCGAGCTGTAGTCAGTGGCCAATAATCCCGTATGATCAAAAGGCACAGAATTCAAGCAAAAAGGTAATCACAAAATGACCCTTTATCTGTCCCAACAGCCCCAGCGAGCGCCGTTTTGACATTCTTGGCTTTCCTCCGCCTCGCACCCACCCTGCGAGCCGTAAACCGATGTGAGGGTCTACGCGCCGGGGAAGGCGAAGAAGCGGAGCGGGAATATACCGTGCGCAGGCGGTCCCGGTCTGCGCGGGCGCGCGAGGGCGTCTGATTCTCTTGTTCCCTCAGGGCGGCGCTCCCAACACGGGAGGGCGTCAGTGTCACGTCCGCCGCCGCAAAGTCATCGTGCTCGTCATGGGTAGACAAAGAGAGGGATTCCATGGACGCTGCGAAGCCGCGGTCGTCACTGTCGCTGTCCGAGTCAACAGCCAAGTCGGACCAGGATGCAGGGGAAGACGGACGCGACTCCTGAATGTCAGAGAGCGAGGGGGTGTCGGCGGGATCACTAGGTGCCGAGTCTATGTCAGACATGTTGAAATCGGAGGAGCTGGCGTCTGAGACGTGGAAATCCGACGCGTCGGTCGCGGGAGGGGTGTCCAGCGTTTGAGAAGTTGGTGCTCGCAGATGCGGACGGGTGATGTTAGGGCGGAGGAGATAGGTGAGACGATGGCCGTCCGTGTCCTTGCCTGAGGGTGATGTGAGTACGCGAGGGAGAGAGGTGTCACGGAGACGAACTGAAGCTGATGACACCGTACCACCTAGCGACGCAGTGCACGACGTAGCGCTCAAAACCGCCGTCGGCATAATCGGGTTTGACGACCCAGATGAGCCTACCGGCTTCCCTACAGACTTCTCTAATGTCGTGTCTACCGCCGACTGGGTCTCCGGGAAAGCTGAGAAAGCCCTTTGTTTGGTCTGGATTGAGGTAGGTTCCACCTTGGAGCCATGTTGAGAGATGGGAGTCGACAGCCTTCACGAGGGGAGCAGAGAAAGGGCGGGTGCGGAGAGAGCGGCGTACGCCACGCAGAGAGAGGGAGAAGAGGCCAGCAGAAGAGGTGGATGCGAGGGTAAGAGGAGGGCGTGCGGGGGGGAGGAGAAGCGTGCGGGGAAGATAATTTGGGAGAGGATGGGGGAAAGTAGAGAGAGGAAGTTGAGGCAGATGAGCCAAGTCGGCGCTGGATGGGAGGGTAACGTGCGGGTTGTGCGTAAACTTTGCTAGGAATCGCGTCAGTCTGGGACCGGCGAGAGAACGCAGAGAGGACCATTCTCGCGTCGTCTAACCCAGCGCTTTCCTTCTGGTTCTGCTCTGAGCTTCTTCCTGACCGTGTGTTGGTGAGTGGACGGCTCCTGGAGATGGGCGAAGCGATCAGAGAGCTTTGGATTGCGGAGAATCGCAGGAAACGACAGCGGCACTGGGCCATCGTCGGGGAGAGGATCGTGAGCGTCGAGCATGACGATGATGGTCGAATTCACACCACCGAGTCATCGCTTTTGATCTTGAGCTCTCGACCGATAGTGTGATTGAAACACAAGCTGAGCACGATAGACTAATCCTGGTCTCGACATCTAATTTGCCAACCCCAACGATACCGTAGCCAACCAGGGGAGCTCCAATTGCCTGCCGTCGACGATACATCGCTTGTGCTTGGTAGGATACGGACACTGAGCAATTCGTGGACACTCTACTTTTCAAGTCCAGACCACAGTACTTTACTAGTCAGGCAGGGCCTTGGGCTATTCTCAAGTGGCTTTTTTGTATCCACAAGGGCTCACAAAACGTTTCAACGTCTGCAGTCAAATTACCCGACTAGTTGTTCCTCCGTCTGACGACGGCGCAAAGACATCCGTATTGGTTACTTGCGCGGAGCGAGGGTGGGATTGGTGGAAACATTAACGAATGAACAGGGTGAGCGCTTTCGCCCCCGTATTAAGAGAAAACGATTCCAGGAGGTCATTTGTGGGTCGTGAATGATACGATGCCACATACATAAGACATAAACCCAACCATAGGCTTCAGCTGCTTGTTGGATATCGCGGACGGATGCTGCGCTGTTAACTGTCGGCAGGCCCAGGCTTGATAGTTCGGTCCTCCACATGATGCACTGGCATTTAATTAGTCCTCTCAGCTAATAGCTGGCTATCCGCACTGGCGTCCGCTACTGATATCTACACCACTCTACAAGCCAATGCAATTCTGATGATTCAAGTGCGACGCCGTAATGCCCACAAGAGTCCTTGCGGGAGCAACACTGAAACCGTGGAGTTTGGTCGGATCGAGTGTCTTTTATCCGCTTACTGAAGCGCCCAACCTGTTTTTATCACTTCATATCCGCGCACTGCACAGAAACGGCATGCGAGACACCAATCTCCCCAGATTCTCTTCCTCCTCTGACACGGGTTCACCTCAAATTCTCTAGGTTGAACCATGGTGACTCGTTTCCCTATTCTTCTTCTTGTCATGGTTGCTGCCCTGATTTTAATCGCCACTGCTGTGCCAAGTCCGCCCGACGGTGTTAAATATACCTGCCACCCTGGCACCGGAGAGTTGTCTTGTTGTCGCAGAGGTCTAGTACGTCCTACCTGTTCTATCTTGTTGACGACCGCCTGTACCGATCATTGACCTTTAGGCGTCCTGCATTTTATGGACCGATGGCTTTGAGTGCGGCAAGATCCCTTCGTGCTGCATTTATGTGAGTTGATATATAAGCAAGATCGGTGGTAGCACACTAAAGGGTTTCCTCTTTCCACCTACAAAAGGAAGACGGGAATGCAGTGTTTTGCAAAGTCCATGGTATCGCTGGGTGACGTTCGTTCCGAGTTCTTGTCCTTCGTGTCAATTATTGTACCGTTGCAACCTTCGGCGACCTCAATTACTATTAGATTTTTGGCAGGAGAGGGAAATACGTGAGGCGGTGTCCGACAGCGAAGTGATGACACCAATCCTCCAGGAAAGCATGACGGCGGTTGAATTCACACCAGGATGACCATCTTCAGTCTCTACATCTTTGACAGACACTGCGCCTGCGTCTACTACCAAGACTGGCATCGAACACGGCCCCTCAAGCCCGCCGTCGCAGGCGGCATTCCCACCGCCGTCTCCCGCGCCATCGCACCCCCTACCCCCGACGCCTCCGCACCATCCAGCGCGGTGACCAGCCCGCGCAACACCCTCTCCTCGTCTACCGGCGTCGTCGTCGCCATCGGTCAGGACCCCGCCCCGCCCCAGCCCGATCCTCTGCGATCAAGCATGCTCCCGTTTGACGAGGAAGCCAAGCTCGTCTACGGCGTCGTCCTCTCCTTGCGCAACATGATCAAGAAGCTCTCTGCGAGGTACGCCTGCCATCTGCCGCGTTTGCACCCTCTTACTCCCTGCTAGAGACGAGCAGTTTACGAGCTACCGCACCTCGGCGTACAAACTGCACCTGTACGAAACCTTGTCGGGATACAAGTTTGTCTGCCTCAGCGATCCAGCCACGGACGGCCTCCGCTTCGTCCTCCGGCAAATCTACAGCGGTCCCTTTGTGGATTTCGTCGTCCGCAATCCGCTCGTGCCCATGGACGCGCGCGAGCAGGGCATCGACAATGACTACTTTCGTGCCAGCGTCGATCGTTTGATACGTAGTCTGTCCGTCTTTGCGTGAGATTGCAGAGGGTATGGTCCATGTATACTACAAAATGACATGATATTGCGTGTGGAGATCATGAACTCGACGTGGTCTTTTCTTGCTGTTCCAATTGCTTTCGGAGCACATTCATCAGCGTCATCTTCATCTCCTTCTCCTGCTTGTTCTCTCCCCTTTCCCCGTCTCCCTCCTCGCTGTCTCCGGCTACCGCTTCGTCCAGCGCCAGCTTGGTCTCGCCCAGCCGCAACATGTCCTCCTCAATCGTGCCTCGCGTTATCAGCTTCACCACCTCGACGTCCCGTTTCTGTCCTATCCGATATGCGCGGTCTTGCGCCTGTCGGTCGTTGTGAGGGTTGAAATCCTGGTCAAACCTTGATGAAAACAAGTCAGAAAGGCATTCATCGGCCATCACCCTGGCTCACATGATCACGACACTGGCTGCCGTCAGATTGATTCCCATACCCCCAGCCTTTGTAGAGAGCAGGAAAACAGGAATAGACGCGTCCTCTGTGAACTCGTCGACCAGAGATTGTCGAACATCCACGGCGGTTGAACCAGTGAGCAACAGGTATTTGATATTCTTTTGCTTCAGTATTACTTGCAAGATGTCTAGGATTTGAGTAAACTGCGTTGCGCATCGCGTTAAAATCGTTCTTTGAAAATGGGGTCGACTTGCCTGGGAGAATATCAGGACCTTGCGCTTTTGCTGAGCATAGTCCTCGAGAAGTCGTAGTAGCACGGTCACTTTGCCAGCATCGAGGATACACTTTTCATCTTGAAGGTACTTGCGTGTCGACTTGTTGCTACTCAGTCTTGATCGGAACAATCGCAGACAAATATACACACCTTGTAACCCTGACAGAAAAACTGCAATTCCGCGTCGGTCATCACCTCCATGTCTTCCTTGACATACTGAAACACAGCCCCGCGTTTCTTGAAGTCAGGTTCTTTCAGCAGCACTTTGGTGATTGACGTCAGGATATGGTCCGTATACAGTTTTCTAAAGAGCATCGGATGCGATGCCGCCTTTCGCAGCTCCATGAGCACGTTGGCACTGTTTTCTGCATACTTGTCCTTGGGTCGCGCTGCCTTGACGGTCTTTTTCTTCCCGGGCTCGGCAGTGCCGTTGGGGGTCGAAGTGCCTGACGTGCTGGGGGTATTAGATTCCACTTCCAGGATGGTCTTTCTAGATCGTTGCAGGGCATCGTTGTAAATCGATCTCTGCACTGCGTTCATCTCACACCACTCTATCCGCTCCGTCTTCTGAGGAAGGTCCTTGAGCACCTGGAAAAAAGTGAGCTAGGCGGGTACACCCCAAGTTTCAAGCACCCACTTGGTCTTTCCGTCGCCGAAGGACAAATGGCGTCATCATCTTCTTTGCCCGTGATATTCGCTCCTGTGAAAGCAAAGCAACTTTGGCGTCACCTTTTGTTTTGAAAATCGCCCGCAACGAATCCATAGTCCCCCCAAGTAGATTTGGAAGAATAAAGTTGAGCAACGACTGTCCGAATGTCAGACATAAAAAGCTTCACAATGATGAGCAAACGCGCCACAAGTTCTTGTAGATTGTTCTGCAGAGGAGTGCCGGTTAGAAGAAGTCGCCATCTAGCGTCAAACTTCAACAAGGCCTGATAGCGTTGAGATTGAAAATTCTTCAACACATGACCTTCATCAAAAACGATGCACTGCGATATATGTGGTAAGTGGGCATTTCGGCAACTTCAGAGAACTCACATCCCATTCTATCCGTCGGAAAAATTTGCGATCCTTATCGTCACCTTGCGCTAGGTTGTACGTTGTGATGAGTACTTCCCAACCAGTGTCCGTTCCGCGTCGTCGCTGAGTGTCAACGAGAGTTTGCCGCAGGGATGGCCGATCGTCTTTGCCAGCATAGTATGTCTGGATTGATATGGAAGGTGCGAAACGTGCAAACTCCCTACACCAATTTTCGAGTGTCGACGATCTGTAGGATGGGTTGTGGGTCATCAGACACGTGGCTGTGTGTAGAGGACATACGGCACTATGACAAGGTGTGGACCGACGTTTCCTCGTTCCTTTAGGTGAGCAAAGAAGCTAATGACCTGAATGGTTTTTCCAAGCCCTAGTCCTCGGAATTCAACGAGTACCATATAAACGAGCGAAAGCCCACTCACCCATTTCATCCGCGAGTATGCAACTGTACTCCTTTCTATAAAGCAGGTATAACCAATTGATGCCCAACAACTGATAGTCCTTTAACATCACTTCTGGATTCAACATCGCAGGTTGCTTCGCGAAATACTCTTTTGTCGCCGACTTGACCGCTTTGAGATTCATCGAACCATCTTCTACCTCGTCGGAAACAGGAGACGCGTTTTTCGATGTATCCTCTTTGCCCTTGCCCTTGTTCCCGGCACCATCTGTAGACCAAGACGCGATGGCTGCACGTAGGTTGGCGCCTATGCGCTCGCACTTCTCGAGAACGTTGTCAACCGCGCCATAGCCGCCAAGCACCCTTTGACAGTCTTCGAATAGCCGAGGACTGATACCAGCCGGTCCTGCCTTCTTCTTTCCCTGACCCAATTTGGCGTTGATGTCATCTACAGAAACAAAGGGCCGGAGGGATACAATCTTGTCGGCTTGCTCCGAGCTACAGCCTGATACCAGCTAAGTAAACATAAGATAGCATTCCGCCAACCTTACCTGTGAGCTCTTGCAACCCATCCGTATTTGCTGTGTTCAGGAAATCCAATGCCCCTTGTTCGGTACTATTGACAGGAGATTGGGAGCGGCTACCTTCGTCCTCGCTATCTGATGGTTCGGAATCAGACAGAACGACCTTATTCGCTCGCCTCCGTCTTGGAACAACGAGCGGTGTCGACGGCGATGTCGGGGAGGCAACCATGGGGATGGACGCGGACGTTGGCGTGGCCTGGGTGGTATCCAGCACGGCTCTGTTGGCATAAATGGATGACTTCTTCGCCTTTTCTCTCAGCGCCGCACGACTGGCTTTCGTGGCCTCGTCGACTTCGACGACTCTCCCCGTCTCCGCAGGCGGATCTGAGGCGCTGTTGTGCTTGGGCGAGATAGATTCAGTGCTGGGCGGTGGGGGGCGCCATTGAGGGTCGTCCAAGAGGCTCGTCGCTTTCCGCTCGTCGCCGCCCGCCTGCGTCCATGCGACCTGCACGTCGTGAGTATCACGCACGATGTAGGACAACCTGAACTTGGCAAACGCATCCTTGTTTTGTGTCGCGTCCCGGGATGCGGTGGGTTCTGAAGAGTCAGGACGCTGTCCCCGAAGTATGCGCGACGGTCCAGTGGTCGACGGTTCGAGAGACTGTCGGATGTCTGGCATCGAGTCGTCAGAGGACGTCGATATGCCGCCCAGGCTGACGTTGGCTTTGCGACGCTGTCCCAGGCGCTGGATCTCGGGGGAGTCAGGGGAATTCGGCACGGGGAAGGCGGTCGGGGGACCGCCACGGTTCAGACGCTTCCTGGGAGGGCCATCGTCGGCGTAGCCATCCACCTCGGACAGCCTACGCACGTCTCCACCGTGACTGCGCGTGAACGACGCGTAAACTGCCCGGCTGCCGTTGACGAACCCGCTGGAGGCTAAAAGTGGGTCTTGTTGGTGTGGTAAGGCTGGTTGGCTCCATGGACTAGGATGGCCTGTGCCCGTGAATGGCAGCGCGTCGTGTGTATTCAGCGGTTGATGGAAAGAATGGGGTTGATGTTGGGCTTCTGGTGCGATCGGACTAGAGTTTGGGACGAGAACGGTTGCCGAAGGTGTCGAGGGTGGTTGGTAGCGATGGTGAGCAGACGCATCCCTGGACTGGGGCGGCGGGGCGCTGAAGAGAAGAGCTGGGTCATTTGCTGCAAGAGATGGTGAGGAGTCGGAGTCACAGGTATCTTGACGTGTTGTCTTGCGGAATCTTAGTCTATCAAGGGCAGCCTTCTGGGCGCCTGGTAAGAAAACAAGAAAAACCACGGATTTTGCTGCAGACTAACTCTATTAGACTCAGCGTCGCCTTCCATAGAGCAGAAGAAATATGGGCAAGATGTACGAGGCAAGGGGAAAGACCACTACCACCGCTTGTGTGTGGTGAGAGACAAGGAAGACGGACGGGCCAAGACTTGCTGCACTCGAGCCGTCGGAGAGTCAAAGCATGTGGCAAAGAAAAACTGTATTTCTCTATCTACGACACAGGGAATAAACGCAGTATAAAGGGTCATGGAGAACCTTTGGAAGGAGCAGTGGATATGGGCCAAGCTTCGCGAGTAAGAGACATCCCTAGTGTCCGTGCATCCGACAGGCTGAAGTAGTTGCGCAACGACAAAGACCAGCCAGTGGAAGCATGCGGGAAACACCGGGAGATGGAGAACCAGAGAAGAACCAGAGAACCGCAAAACGATCCTTGTCGATGTAGGGTAGACGCCATCACATTTGTGATCGTGGAGGCGATTGAACGAGGAAGACGGGAGCGGGAGACGATACTTGGAACAACATCACTGCCCAGGCAATAGAAAAAGACAGTAGCCAGGAGTTCAACCAAGAAAGCGTGGACGTATTGTGCACCCTGGGTAGACGACAACCGAGGTGTCGTTCTTCAAAAGGCCAAGCAAATGGATTCATTGAATGACCAGTGAAATCACAATAAGGGTTGCAACGAGTTGTAGTATGCAAGACTTGGAAATTTGGGCGACAAAGAATAAAAAGTCTATCAGAAGCAATAATCCTCCAGACGCTAAACCTGCAGACGCACCTGCACTTTGAGAGCAAAAAAAAATTACAGATCAGTATAACTTAAAGAAATGGAGATTGAACAGGATCATGTACGATCTTTTCTTCGGCAAGTACCACCCAAAGATATGGGTAACTGGGGACCAATATTGACCCACATAGTCTCGGAAAAGACCGTAATCTCGGGTCATTATATATGGTGAGAATTGGCATTAAAATGCGAGAAAACTCCCGGCTGTAGATTTTCAAAGGCGGATAGAATTTTCGCGCACCAATCTTCAGCCAAGTCACGATTACACTTGAAAAGATCTCCTGAGTACGAGGCGAAGTTGAGGGTGCAAGATAAAAAATTTTAACCCGAAAAAAATGGATATGGTATTGGCAGGGACAAACAAAGGCGTCTAGGCGAGTTGTGCCCCAGAAGAGCACCCGATACGAGGGGCTAGCTTAGAGAAAGATGAATATATTGCGCTGACTGAGAGAGTAAATGATCCGAGGTGGGTGGAGTGAGGGGGCTTGAGTGAGCTGACGAGAGAGGGAGATGATGGTGGTTCAGGTCCAAGAGTGGTGTGACAAATCTGCGCAGCCAGGCACTTGCTCGAAATAGCAAACTGGGTTGGCGTGTCTGGCCGCAGTTCGCTCTTTCCCTCGATGTACATGCTCTCGTTCACAGACACTCTCCTATTGTTTGGGTCACTGGCAATCTCACTGGCGATCCTGGTACCCCTCACAGGTGCCCTCGTCAGGTTCCGGGCTCACTACAACCCAAAGGGTCTCCAGCTCGACCCAGATGGTGGCGTGCAGCCTCATACCGGCCCAGTTATCACTTCCTTCT
The DNA here is from genome assembly GCA_038094535.1 of Tubosaeta aff. alveolata. Classification (NCBI taxonomy): domain Eukaryota; kingdom Fungi; phylum Basidiomycota; class Agaricomycetes; order Boletales; family Boletaceae; genus Tubosaeta; species Tubosaeta aff. alveolata. The sequence goes on from JBBPUG010000385.1 coordinate 10,532, forward strand.
TTGCTATGTTGGTGAGAGTCTACAGAATCGAGGTATGTTTCCAACTCTGCTTTGATGTACGAATATCTCAGAATGCAAAATATTCAGGGATGGCCAGGCTTGTATAAGGGCCTCAGTGCGTCTCATTCTCAGTGATCCTGAGGACTCACTGAACGTGAAACAGTGCCGGCTGTCTTGTCTACCTCGATCGTCACTATATTTCTGTTGCTCTTCCTGAGCGACAGTAACCTTCGTCACGGAACGTATAGCACTCCATCCACTGGCGTCTTGGGGACCCTCGCGTACAGTCTGTTTGCCATGCTGATTTCTTTACCGGAGACCATTATAACAGACAGGTAAGGGCCTTTATGATGAGATTCGGATGAACCTCAATCATGCGGTAGGGCAATTACCACGCCGCACAAGCTTCCGTACTTTAACGCCGCCTACTCCCTCCGCATTCTCTTGACGCCCACAGAACGTCGGCGCCCATGGATCCTGTATCTGACGCCTGGTCTCCTTGCAGCACAAGTATCACATATCGGATATGTCGTACTTGGACTGAGGACAGTTCGACATCTACTACTCCCCGAGCTTGCTCAACCTGGCCTACCACCCAGGGAAAACATCCCTGTCGTTAGGCTGACCATTTTCTTCCTTTTATCGTTGGCGAGCACAATTATCCTCACCCCTCTCGAAGTCATTTCCATCAGGCTCGCTATACAGCGAAATCACGCTGCACCCGAGTTCAACTCTGTTGCACAAGAGGAGGGTGGTATTGCAGAAGAGACAGTCGAATACGCTGGCGTTGATGAAGACGTGATCGGGTGCGTTCTCTTCAAGCTTTGGCCCCAAACCACCAAGTACTGAACTTTGACACAGGTTGCGAACCGAGCGGGAACCCTATATCGGCCTCGTTGACTGCGCTAAAAGGATCATCGATGAAGAGGGTTGGGGTGCCTTGTATCGTGCCTGGTGGTTGACCATGTTGGGCTGTCTTACTGGTGCATTTTCTTGATGGGGTATCGCCGTAAACTAGTGGCAACAGATTATCTGTTCATAGTTCTCGTCGCACAACAGAGATATTCTCCTCCTGTATATCTGTGTACAGAGTTTATGCAGTTACTTGAGAAAAGGCACCCAAAGAAAGTGTGACCGGAACATGAGTACCAAAAAAAAAATATGAACGTGCAAATTCATTGTCATACTACAATTTTTTAAAGTGGGACCTGTAGAGCCCAGAAAAATGAGTTACACGGGCACACGTCGCATGCAGACGAATGTAATCAGTAGAAGGCATCGGAACAGAACCATTTCTTCTGATAGTAAAAGATGCAGGTATGAAGAAAGGGGACTGCACTAATGGATGTAACGCCTGTTCTGGAAATCAGCAGTGACGCATATGAAGCTGGATATACTTGCCGACTCTTTGAACCAAAGCATTGGGTCATCAAACTGCCTGTGAACACTCACGTAAAGCATCATCCAGACGATGCATTTTGCTGCCGCTCAATTCCTTGGGATCTATCCTCCCATACGCTTCCATCACGGTCCGGGTCTCTACCAAAATATTGATCTGTCTCAGGATGAGTGAGTATTCATGTGTACTGGAGCAAAAATATACTTTGTTTCCCGGATGCCCAGGACTCTGGAAAGGGTGCTTCGAGTTGTAAGCATTGTCCCACGTCGGATTCGAAGGGATTAGTATTCGTCCCCTTTTGAGATTGGAGAGCGTTGGCGGCAGGGCTTTTACAACAAACATAACAAGGTGCGTCGGCGGGCAGGGAAAAGGGTGGGAACAACAGGAGCAGCGTTGCCCCGAGAGATATGCAAAGAGGTGCTTGGAACAAACGATGTCAATTAGGCATATTGTGTTCCATATGGTTGAAACGACGAAATTAGACAGATTAAGTTGGCACCCAAAACGCAAATGTAGAACAGAAGAATACCTGGTGCGAGTCGTGCGACGCAATTGGGGGAGTTATGCACTAATGAATCAGTGGATTGCCTCGAGCTTCCCTTCCACAGCGGTAACTCATTTATCTTCTAGGGATAACACAAACCTACAATCTGGAAACTGTTTCTGAGCAAATTGGCTCCACTGATTGATCATCCGAAGGAGAATCAACAGAGAAAGGTGAATGCAACGAACAACTTGCTGAAAGTTATTGGTTCAAGCATCTTTGGATTTTCAACCCAGATAGAGTCAACTATACACTTTCACCAAGGAAGCAGATCCTTAGAGTGAGCATAGGCTATATGGGCATCCCACCTTGCATCCTACTACGCCCCAGTGGCTTCCGAGAAAGAATGTTTACATAATGGGTACTTATGTAAAGCTAAAGGCCAGAAAATCTGCGGAGGTGATTAGGTTTTCTACGGGTTGCGACTGTTACGAAGTGAGAAGGTTGAAGTAGAGAACCAACTCTGGCTGGCATGGAGTACTAATCACTAATTCTGACCGTAATGTAGGGCTGAATATCTTCTGGTGCAGCCACAATAAGAATTCCCATGTACGGCTTCCCTGGGTTCACCCATTGCCCGAAGTTGCTCAACAACAACATCCATAGACACGATTCACAAGGATGTGGAAATTATAATATGATAATATTTGAAGCTATATGGTGAGGGAGATGCAGATGCGGGGCGAGATTTGAGCCGAACTGTGAAATGCGGTTCAGCAAGTGAATCACTGGATTCCGTCACTGTATATGGGGATCAAAATAGCTAGCGGATCAAGACGTATTTTCCAGCGAATGAAATTAAAATGTAACAACAAGGCGAGAACAGACAACACACCCACCAACATTTGGAATATGCGCGCTTGAAGTTATGACCGTTACGCTGCCCCTGCCCTCGTCGTTGTCTCGCGGTGTTGTGTGGGCTGTTACGCCCCGTATTCGTTGTCCTTTGGGTACACGTACACGCGCATGACCATTGCGTCCCCGTTCTTCATCCTGGGTGGATAGCGCACCGTTGCGTTGCCCCACCCTCTCGTTGCATTGTACTAGTGGTGCACGTGTCGTTGTGCCCCGCTCTTCGTCCTGGGTAGCGCGGTTGCACCACTCCCCGCCTTCATGGTGGTGGTGGTGCCGTACACCGTTGCGCCCCCTGCGCGTTGTCTGGTGGGTGGTGGGCGCGCTGTTGCGCTCCCATTGCCTCCTCGTCGTCTGGTGGGTGGTGACCATGCTGTGCACCGTTGTACCCCTCCCGCCGCCGTGAAGGTGGCGGCGTGCGCTGTTATGCCACCCGTGTTTCGTCCTGGTTGGTGAAGGGCATGTCGTTACACCACCCCCGCCTTCCTCGTCGTCTGGTGGGTGTGCGCGTGGTGCGCGTGTCATTGTGTTCCCCGTGCAGTGTCCCGGTGGGTGGTGGGTACTCCGTTGCGCTCCCCCACCTTCCTCGTCGTCCTGTGGTGGTGGGTATGCCGCATGCCATTGCGCCCCCTTCGTCTTGGTTGATGATGGGAGTGCCGTTGCGCCCCCTCGCCCTTGTCGTTTTGCAGGTGGTGAGCGCACCGTGCGCCGCCGTGCCCCTGCCGATCGTCTTGGTTGGCGGTGGAAACGCCATTGCGCCCCCCATGCCCTCGTCGTCATCTTGTGGGTAGTAGGCGTGCCGCATGTCGTTGCGCCTCCCGCGTGTCATCCCTTCCTCGTCTTGTGAATGGGAGACGTGCGTGCGCGCCCCTTCTGTCATCGTAGTTGGTAGTTGGGCAATGCTGCGCGGACTCCGCCGTCCTTGTCTTGTGGTGGTGCGCAGGCAGCTGGGTGTGCCATCGCGTCCCTGTTGCACGCTCCCGCCCGTCGTTCAGGTGGTTTGGCGGTGGTGGTGGTGGTGAGGCAGTCCTTACCTTATCTCGCCGAGGTGAGCAGAAGGTCGAAAGATAGCTACGGGGCACAGATCCCAGAATGTGTGGTTATTGGACATGAAGAGTGAAAAAACAGCGCAGAACAAATGAGTCACTGCAGCAGAGTGCACGCAAAAATGTGTAAAGTCGCCGTTAAGTGCGAATTAATCGATAAAGCGACGCACCTCACGGCGGTCGTGTCGAGCGGACGCGCTCCATTCGACGAGGCGCACCGCCATTTGCCATTCGTGGCCCGACGCGGGATCCGGCGGGGCTTCCCAGCTGCAACCTGCTGGCAGCTTTCCAGCACAGCACGGCCAATTATCTGACTTACCTAGCACTTGTTGGGTATGTACCGGTTTTTGGAGCGCGGCAGAATAAATGTGCACATATAACGTCATATCATGCATCTCTCCCTTCAACTTGTTTATCGTCCGTTGAAGTTGTCGGGCTAGATCACGCATGATTTGGAGACACATTTCGGTTCGTTCAACCAACAATTCCGTCCCCAAAGCCTCCGCGAACCAAAGCATTTATGCTGAATGTTGATTTCGTCAAGACGGCATGCACTAGCGGAGTAGGGCTGGTTGTTGAATGCTGCACCACCAAAAGCATCAATGACAGGTGCCTTTGAATTTCGACGGTCTCCCGTGGCCAAGCTCACAACGAATGGATCCTCTCTGCAGCTACCGTCCAGGCAGACCCATCCAACGGAAAGCACGGGTGCTCGACAAAGGATCGGGATCACTTGGCACGAGCTCTACATTCCCGACGCTCGTGAAGACTTCGTTGCAATCGACTTTATCAGACCCTTGCTTGAGGATTCCATCATCGCGAAGGACCCAACAAGCAGCATTTTATGTACATATGACTGCTTGAGAGCTCATCTTCTCGTGAGCATTCGCAAAGTCGGATGCAGATTGTCACATACCAGCGAGCATTACACTAATCTAAGACAGCATACTTTTTCAAATGTTCTGGTATAACATCATACAATCCCTTGGACCGCAACCATTGCTTAGAGAAGAGCCGGCTCTGGTAACGGTACGCGCCGTCGCACAAGACGGTGACAACGCTCGAACCTGACAACCATGATACACGTGTTTGATGTGCGGCTTCAACGGCAGGAAAATCAAACGCACCCTTGCCAAGCTTCTCCGCAAGCTCCACAGCAGCCACGACGTTGAGAGCCGTGCTCGCGCCAAGGTACAGACCTTCGGTATCCAACAGTTGATATAACATCACGATCGACTTTTCATCCGCAATCATGAGTGATCCATCCAGCTCTTTGACAAACGTTGCCAGGTTGTCTGTTACACGGCCCTGCCCAATGCCTACACCATCACACTGAGCATGCGACTGACACATGGAACGAGGCCCACCTTCAGTGATCGAGCTCCCCTTGCGCTCAATAAGCTTACCCCCGCTCGATAGATACGTATGCAACACGCTCCCCGGGGGGTCCGCCAACCATACCTGGGTCCTCCCCGCGCTCTTCTCCTTGAGATACCGTCCCACGCCTGCAAGTGTGCCCCCCGTGCCCGTCGCACACACGAACCCATCCAGCTGCCCGTCCGTCTGCGCCCAAATCTCGGGGCCCGTCGTCAGATAATGCGCATGCGCATTCGCCGTGTTGTCGAACTGGTCCGTCCAGATCGCATTGTCCAGCCCCGCCGCGTACGCGCGGGCTTGGTGGTTGTAGTTGCTCGGGTTCTCGAACGGCACGGCGGGCACCGGGTGCACCTCGGCGCCCAGCATGCGCAGTAAATCTATCTTTTCTTGGCTCTGGGCGGGACGGTGAGCGGGACACGGGGGTGCGCGGCGCGACGCACTTGCGTGTCGGGCATGAAGATGACGCATCTGTAGCCGCGGGCGCGGCAGACGTGTGCGAGGCCGATCCCGGTGTTGCCCGCGGTGCCCTCGACGACCGTGCCGCCGGGGCGTATCCTGAAACGCGTGTCAGCGCCTTCCCGGCGTGGTTGGGGTGGCTTACAGGCCCTTGGCTTCAGCGTCACGGATGACCCCGACGGCGGCGCGGTCCTTGATGCTCCCCCCTGGATTCTGAAATTCGGCCTTGCCGTAGATGTTGCATCCGGTCTGCTTAGAGAGCGTCCCGAGGTGGATCTATTCAAATTGGAGAGAGGACCAACGGCCGACTGTCGGGCTCACCAGCGGAGTGTTTCCCACCGACTCTGTGAAGCCTTGGACGGCAGAGGCGAGTCCTCTGGTGCCCAGACGGCGGAGTGAGAACATGTTTTGCCAGTGGTTGGGAGAGAGAAGAGTGGAATTTATATTATCAGCTCGAGCACGACATTCTTGCTAATCGGCTTATTATTTACTTAAATCCAGTGGTGCATCACAAATTCACAAGGGAGCCCTTCCCAGTAAATGACTAGACCAGCCGACACGAAGAGAGAAAACTACGGCTGCGAGAATGGTAGCTTTGGAACAGTAAATCAGGAAAGAGAGTCCTCGCCGCATGAGCAAGACAATGGATATTGAAAGGACATGTCGAGAATCAGATAGTCTGTCGTGCGTGCAAGAAGCGGGTCGTCACAGGCCGTGAGAGAAGTAGCATAACATGGGTATCAACGAGACTGAGAAACAGAATCAAGTCTTCTAAGGTCGAGGTAAGATGACAAAGAACACGGAGAGGGGGGACACATGCATGTTCATGGCTGGCGCTTCTTTACGTTCTGATTCAGCCACTGAAGTCCTTCAAACAGCCCTTCACCCGTCGTTGCGCAACTGTCACACCACCTGTCAGACACGTGCAAGAAGAGAGACAGGAGGCTTACCTGGGGTGGACATACCACGAACGGTCACGCATGCGGTGCAAGCCCAGCTTTTCGGTGACTTCAGCAGGCGACATGGCTGCAGAGGCATGAGGAGCGTGGATACCAGCTCAGGGGACAACGCACCTCCGGGAAGATCCTGTTTATTGGCAAAGACGAGCAGTAAACATTCCTTCATCTCTCTGTCGCTGAGTATACGGTGTAGTTCTTGTTTTGCTTCGTCGATTCTCTCCCGGTCCTGACTGTCGACAACGAAAACGAGACCCTGGGTGCCAGTGTAATAGTGTCTCCACAACGGGCGGATCTTGTCTTGGCCTCCAACGTCCCAAACGTTGAATTTGACGTTCTTGTAAGTGACCGTCTCCACATTGAACCCGACTGCAATCTTGTGAGTGGGGCGCGGGGATCGGCGCCAAAGGACTGACCTGTTGGGATGGTCGTCACGGACTGGTTCAACTTAAGTTTGTACAGGATGGCTGTGTGGCAGCGACGAGTGAGCGGGTGATTGAGCGGGTCAAGGAGAGCGTACTGGTCTTGCCAGCGGCATCGAGGCCAAGCATGAGCAGCCTCATTTCCTTGTTGCCAAAGAGGCGACCTGGGCTGTCTGTTAGCTGTGTACGCTGTCGACAGCGACGAGCTCACTCAGAGCTTTTGAGAGGTTGGCACCCATATGGATTGTTTCAAGGAGAGTAAAGAGTTGTTAAAGAGCGACTGTAAACCAAGATTGGTGTGAGAATTCAACCAAAAAGTCGTCGTCTCGATATACACTCGTCAAGGACCCCAGACACCCCCAATACCACTAACTCTTCACTTGACTCTGGCTAAACACCTTGAGCCATCCGTCTCCCATGTCTGATCGCAACGCCTCGATCCGTGCCCGGTACAGCTCTGCATCCCTGATCTGACCCTCCCCGCTGTCCACGCCCCCGTCTGGTGGCTCAAACACCGAATACCCGTCTGCAGGCGTCCGCAAAGCGACAGGTGGCAACGTGATCCCCACCTCTTCTCCATCTCCGTCCAGATCCACGATTCGTTTCGCCTTGCGTTTCCTCGGCCGCCCCGAAACAGCAAGCGACGTTGGTGAGGTAACCTCGTCCGTTACCATGCCATAATCACTTCCCTTCGTTTTCGATCCAATTGGAACGACAGGGGGAGATAATGGGATAGGCACCTCCTTTGCAGAATTCACCTGCTCGACAGCGACGGGCGCAAGCCCTCTTCTTTCGTAAAACGTCGGAGAAGCGCCGTCCAATGAGATAGATTTTCCCTCCTTGTGGAAGAACTCGAAGCACGCCATCCGGTAGTTGTCCTCAATCTCCGTTAGCGGGTTGCCCTCGATCCACACCTCGCCAATGTTAGGAAGCGTTGCCAGCCGGCCCACTTCGGCACTTTCATCAATATGATTAGAACGGAGATCGACCCGCTCAAGCGCCATGAGGCGTTCTAGACCGCAAATTGACTCGAGCCGGTTACCAGATAGGTTCAGATGCAGAACCTGCCCGAGATGCGTGTAGATGCCAAGAACAGAATCAATCATGTTGTCTGCAAGATTGAGGGAAACGAGATTGTGCAGGACAGATAACCCATGTGGCACAGAGACGAGGAGATTCGAGGATAGATCAAGGTGTGTGACGGACACGAGGTACGGGAGAGGATCTGTAGGAAAAAACGTGAGGGCATTGTCTGAGAGAGATAGGTGCTTAAGTAGCCCCCATTTGTAGGGAGAGAGCGGCGAAGAAGGAGAAGGCAATTGGGACTGCTCTGGGATGGAAGCAGTCTCCTCAACGTCTTCGGGAACAGAGGCGGGTAGAGGGGTATTGTTCCAAGACCGCTGTCTTCGAGGAATCTGCCTCGATCTCTGGTCCTTGAGTGAACCATCCCTACGCGCCTGGTCGTCCAGGACTGCTCCGATGAAGACGTCAGCGACATCCTCCAGCCCACTCCGCTTAACAGTCAAGCTACGAAGGGATTCTGAGAGCCTATCCCAGCCAATCAGTGTGCGAGGATCAATGTCCACGGTCTCGAGGGTCTGGAGGTTCTTGAAGGCATCGAGGGGGAGTGCGCTCCGGCTTGGTGGATCATCCTTGAGTTCGGCAATGACTTTGGGACCAGGAGCCTTGAGCAACAGAGCGGGAATCTTGGTGAAGCTGCTGTAAATGAATTTGAGTTCCGCGTCGATGTTCTGCTGCTCAGGCCGGCCCCACCAGCCGGTGCCCAGTGAAAAACCGGAGACGGCGGAGAGGGAGGAGCGAAAGGAAGCAAGCGAGAGAGTTTCGGACTTGTCTGGTGTTGGGCCGATATTGATATGAGTGTAGTGCATAGGCTTGGAAGGATGGTCGACTGTGACGTCAAGGGAACCGACGTCGATGCCGAGGGACTCGATGCGCATAAGTACATAGAAGAGGCGATGGGTATCAATAGAAAAGGTGATGGGTCTGGGTGAAGGCGGCTGGTGGGTGTCGCTGGGGATGAACCAGCCTACGGGATTGAATATCGACGGCTGTGAGTTTGAGGTGTGGTGACGGCGGCGTCGCTGGAAGCCGGCTTCTGCAAGACCCTTGTCGTTGAGTCTGATGAACGCAGCTATTCTGCGCAGGTACTCGTCGCCGTGGACTGGCTCCATGGCGCGCGAGTGGTCGTTGTTGGCGTCGTCGTGCTCGTTGGCGTTGGCCGCGCCGCATCCGCCCCTTTGCTGCATGCCGATCAGCACCCCCGGATACCCCGTTTTGCGTGACATACTGTGACAAGGATTACGCATGATGTCACGCAACGAGGGTTGTCCGCTTGCACTCGTCCATAATGAAGATAACGATAAAGACCCTGCAGCAAAAGGTCTTCCACGTACGTACGGCCTCATGTTGATTATGTGACGGTGTCAAGCATGCGAGTAGATCGAGGCAGACGGCGAAGACACCGTAGGAGGTCTCAAGGAGAAGATCTCCAAAGAACAAGGCCACCCAGTCGAATCGCAAAAGCTGATCTACGCTGGTGCGCTCGTCTCTCTCCATCTTTAACCCGCTTATCCACCCACACACTCAGGTCGAGTTCTCCTCGATTCCAAGACGGTGGCATCATGTGAGATCAAGGAAAAGGACTTTCTAGTTCTCATGGTGGCAAAGGTATCGATGAACCTGCCTATCTCGACCCATCTCACTTGTTCTTTCGCAGCCAAAACCGACCTTTACTACACCTGCTGTTTCTTCATCATCTGCGACACCCGCTGTCGTGTCCCCACCTGCGCAACCAGCAGTACCAGCCGAAGCCACACCAGCCCCTACTGCACCTCCACCAGCTGCACCCGCACCTCCTTCGACCGAGCCAACCGGGGTTTCATCGAGTGGCTTCCTCTCCGGGGAGGCGCTCCAAAGTACGATCAGCAACATTATGGAGATGGGGTTCGAGCGCGATCAAGTCTTGCGCGCCCTGAGGGCAAGTTTCAACAACCCAGAGCGTGCGGTTGAATACTTGTTCAACGTGAGTAAGCAGGATATATGCGCTTGAAAGTGGCCTGAGGCCGTATCAGGGTATCCCCGCGCATCTTACTCAAGAACCTGCAGCACCACCTGCCGCTGCCCCCTCAGCCCCAGCCGCCCCTCCTCCAGCCGCCGCCGCCGCCCCAGCGACAACGGCGCCTCCCGCTGGGCCTCAGAATCTGTTTCAGGTACGCTCGCGATTACCTTGGGATCCCCATTGCTTCTCACACTTCGATATCAGCTTGCACAGCAACAGCAGAGACAGCACGGTGGTGCTGCCCCCGGGACGGGTGCTGGCCTAGGTGGCCCAGGCTTGGATGCACTGCGAGAGAACCCTCAGATAGCCCAACTGCGCGATTTGGCGCAACGGGACCCCGCACAACTTCAGTCACTGATGCAACAGTTTGCTGCAGCGAATCCCCAGGTCGCGCAGCACCTGGCACAAAATCCTCAGGAGCTCCTGAACTTGTTCGGCGGAGGTGGAGAGGGAGGGGAAGGGCTGCCTGGGGTGCAGGTGGTGAATATAACGCCAGAAGAGCAGGCAGCGATCGAACGGGTAAGTTGTGGGCTGTGTGGATGACCTGGCTGATGCAGGCTGGAGCAGCTCCAAGCGCTCGGGTTCCCTCGTGAGGCGGTGATTCAGGCGTACTTTGCGTGCGACAAGAACGAAGACCTCGCAGCCAATTTTTTGTTTGAGGGGGGATTCGAAGAGGACGAGAATTAACGTGTACAATTTTCTTTCTATTTTTTTTTTGATCCAATCGAGTGAACCACATTGCAACCGCGTGTGAAGACATCACGTACAAAAACTTGTCCACGCCGCTCCTCCTCGTCTCCCTCCATACCCACCCACAATACCCCCATTCATGGACAGTGAGAAGCGCAGCGACCCCCCGCTCATCGCCGTCAACGGGAGCAGCCCACCAGCGCAGGCGCCCACCCCCGCCTCCTCCACAGAAGCTGACAAGGACAACGTCCAAAACCCGTCCATCACCGTCTCCACCTTCGTTTCCCCAGACGAGCGTGATAGCACACGCCATGCAGAGAAAGACAAGGACAAGAGCTCCCTGGCAACAACCCAGCCCAACACAACCGCAACTGGGTCTTCCACGGCAGTCTCTACCAACACCACTCGTAGGTTCTCTCGCAAATCAAAGCCCGCGAAGCACCCCGACTCTGTAAACGCTGTCCCAGACAAAAGCCCACCTGTACGTGCTCCCTCGAAAGAGGTGAACAAGTCAAAGGGTGGCTCACGACGTTCTACCAAGAAGGCTTCCTTCATCTCAAAGCTTGTCCGAAAACTCGTCCCCTGCGTCGCACCCAGTGCCCACGACATCGATATCCCCGACACAACCCCCACCCAGGGTTCAAGCGCTACCAAATCCGCCGACGCCCTCGTCCCTAGCGAGAAGCGTCTCGAGGTTGAATTCCAGGAAAAGGAACGGGAAAAGGTGGCCCCGGCACCTATATCGGTCCCAAAAGATCTCCCGCCAGTGGCCAGCCCAGAGGTTGAGGTCATTGTCCCCCCAACGCCAACAAAGTTGTTGCCCGTTTCGGAGACCGAAGGCGTGACAAGTGGCGCAGTACAGCCTCCCGGCTCAACGGGTTCGGACATTTTCTCCCCACAACCCATCCCCCACTCTGATCTCGCACACGCCCCCGCCCCCGCCCCGCAACCCCACGTCGGGGATATATCGCATACAACGACGACGGATTCTGATGGGAGCTTCACGGACGAAGAGCCTCATGGCGAGAGCGAAGAGGTAGAACCAGAGGAAGGAGAGCCAATGGAAGAAGATGACGAGGATGCCCTCATCATGAACGGGGGAGCTGGTATCCCAATTGGACCAGTAGGTGTTCCCTGACCTGTCATGCTGTACCACATTCATCATTTGCCCAGGACGGTGTACCACGGCCGCTCCTACCCCCAATTGCGCCTCAACACGTGGGGCGCAAATGTCTTGTTCTGGACTTGGATGAGACCCTCGTTCATAGCAGCTTCAAGGTAAGGTTTATCGGCTCCATTCTTCTCGCAGTCGACTCATTCTAAGCTTCTAGTCTATACAACACGCGGACTATGTTGTACCCGTGGAGATTGAGTACCATTGGCACAATGTTTACGTCATTAAGCGCCCGGGCGTCGATCAATTTTTGAAGAGGATGGGCGAGATGTACGAAGTGGTGGTATTCACCGCCAGCCTAAGCAAGGTCTGTCTTGGTCTGTAACTCGCAACTTTGACTGCTGATCCCAACTTCCCTACAGTATGCAGACCCAGTGTTGGACAAACTTGACATTCATCGTGTCGTCACTCATCGCTTGTTCCGGGAGAGCTGTTACAATCACAAGGGTAATTATGTCAAGGTGTGTGCCATCACCATTGACTATAAATGGGTCTACAGCTCTTTATAGGATCTTTCGCAACTAGGACGACCCATTGCCGATACCATAATCTTGGACAATTCCCCGGCTTCATATATCTTCCACCCCAATAATGCTGTCCCTGTCTCTTCGTGGTTTAACGATCCACACGACACTGAACTCACCGATCTGTGTCCTTTCCTTGCTGATCTCGGTGAGGTTAGGGACGTGCGAGGGGTCCTTGACGGCGGGCTCTGAGCACGGCCGCGCCACAATGATGCGACCTGGAGAGGACAAGGAGGGCAAACCGGGAGCAGTTCGCTCGCAAACACGTTTACTGTGTTGTACTGCACTGTTCCACCTGTTTTCGTGGTAGGAGAAATACCAGGGCTCTACCTATCTCGGCCAGCCAATGACTCCGCCTCTCCACTATTGCACCATCGTCGTGCCGTCCAGGACGTCCTTGTACAACAAAATTCCCTACACCCATCTTCCCTCGACACCCTTCCCAGTATACCCATATACTCATCCGCCGGTAATCCTTATCGTTCTGTATCCATCATGCATACACACGCATCATACCCCACGCACATGTCTCTCGGCATCCAAGGCCTGGAGTGTGTTCACGGCTTTCCTTGTTCCGACACCATACATTCCCTTGCAAAAATTTCTCCATGCAGGTATACAAAAAAAACTCCACCCTTATGACATGCATTATGGACTAGTCGCATTTCGTCCCGGTTGGTCATTCATTGATGGGGATTACTTTTTCGGGCTGATTTGACATGTATCGCTGGCAGGACTTTTCAGAGAGGTTTCCTATTGCGTGACCATTTAATTTATATTTTCCTTTCATCCTGGCAGGCTCTGCGATTCCTGGGCGTGGGCCTGTCCACCGTTCCCGCCACCCATTTTATTACTGCTCTTCGTCTTGACGCTCTGGTCTTTCTAGCTTATTTAGTTTGCATGACCGTTACGACTCTTACGATGTTACATATGACCACCATGAAATTGCACATACCTTGAACGTGATTGATCATGTGATGTCTCGCGTCGCGTTTGTTTGTCATGTTTGGTTCTAGTTCACGACCACGACATGCTATTCAACAGGGCGACACGACTAGACACTGACAAAGGTACGTGCGTCAAACAACATGAAGCTTCTCTCTCCCCGTATCTCACTCCAACAGTCCCCAGCACGACCACACGGGCCCCCCGCGCCAAGACCGGGAAACCCAACGACGACCGGTATGCCGTCCTCTTGCGACGCATCGACGACCTCGAGCACGTCCACGCCGAGGACAAGAAAAACGTACGTCCGATGCACTTACAGACGCACCCCGCTGACAAGCCAGACAGCACCACGCCGAGCTCGACCGCGTGAAATCGGAGCTCGCGCGCGCCACACGTGCGACCGCCGAACAGACCGAGCGGGCGGACAAGCTCAAGCGGCAAAACGAGGCGTACGAGACGCGTGTGGGGGAGCTCAAGGCGGCGAGTGTGGGCGAGCAAGCCGAGATCAAGGCGCTGCGCACCAAATTGCGCGCGTCCGAGCACGAGCGGGGGCAGCGTGAGGCGGTGGGCGGGGATGCTAAGAAGGCGCTGGCGGGCGCCGAGGCCCGGTGGCGAGACGAGATCCAGGGGCGGGAGACGAGGATGGCGGCATTGGACAAGACGTTGGTGGCGGAAAGGACGCGGCGGGAGATGCTCGAAGCGTGTTTGGATGATGTGCGGAAGAGGGCGGAGGAGGAGGCTGCCAAGCTACGAGAGGATTCTGAAGCCCTGTGGCAGAGACTGGATATGGCGCAAAAGGACGGGGAAGTGACCCAGCAGACAGCGTTTGCGGCTCAGGAAGAAGCCGAGGATCGGGAAGAGGCACTGTTGGTTCAGCTCGAGTATCACAGGATGGTACTCAGTCGCGTCGCGGAAGAAT
>JBBPUG010000386.1:0-24905 GCA_038094535.1 Tubosaeta aff. alveolata
AGGGATACAGCATATGGCGGGTCAAAGCTACATAATAGAGGCGTGAATAAAAAGTCAGGAAGGCCAAATGGAGAAGGACGGCGGGTATGCGCAACGAAATTATGCTATAAATCGCAAGAAACCGAACAAAATGTCAAAATTCCAAAAACTGATATACAGCGGGCTCAAATCTTTGATGGGGAGGCGGTGGACTTTCCTCCATTACTAGTCCGGGCATATCTTCGAGGGGTGGAAGGGGAAGATGGAGAAAGTGACGAGTATCGTCAAGCGACGTGGTGTGAGGAATAATTGGTGCCTAGTAACGAATATCAATCAGCCAGCCACAATAGCAAAAAAAATTCTAATCACCTTGATCTCACAGCGTTCCAAGGCGTCCCAATCCACGCCACGGAACCACGGGTGATCAAGTACGTCCTGCGGGCCACCAATCATATTTCCGAGACGCTTGGTCCGATCCGGATGCAAGAAGGCTTTGATGAGCTCCCTGGAGAGTCTATCCATGCCGTGCGGCCACTGAATGACACCTCTCAAAATCTTCTCGTAGATGCCGTATGCGCTCTCGTGGAAGAATGGAGGGTAGCCGACAAGCATTTCGTAACACAGGATGCCACATGCCCACCAGTCTGCCGCCTTTCCGTGGCCATCAGACTGGATAATTTCTGGGGCCAAGTACTCCGGTGTGCCGCACAAAGTCCATGTGCGGTCATCAACTATCTTGGCAAACCCGAAATCTGTCAAACGAAGGTAGCCGCGCGAGTCCAGAAGGAGATTCTCGGGTTTAAGGTCGCGGTAGATGATGTTGAAGGAATGGAGGTATTTCAGGGCAAGGATGATGTTAGCTAGATAGAACCGCGTAACGTCCGGGGTGAACCTCTGGGCCCTGCGCAAGTGTGTGAAAAGCTCCCCGCCGGGAACATAGGACATTAGCATGTAAATGTTCAAACTGTCCTGGAATGTTGCGAAGAGATCCACGATAAAAGGATGCCGAACCCGTGACAGGATGTAACGTTCGGCATTGACGTGCTCGACTTGACGGAGGCGAACGATCTCCGCTTTCCGGAGAACCTTCATGGCAAAAATATTCCGAGTTCCGGGATTCGCTGACTTGAGACGAACGAGAAGAACCCGACCAAATGTGCCCGTACCTGGAACAGTGAGTAAAACATTGAACCAGGGAACGGGCGAAAACTTACCCAAAGTCCCTCTCACTTCAAAGTCGGTCAACTTCAAAATCCCGCGTTTCTCAACGTGAACTACCTCATTCTCGAGGGAGCGGAGAGGCTGGGAAGATTGGGTGATGGGCTGGTGTGGGTCGCGAGATCGCCAGTGATGATGGGCAGTGGATACTTGGAGCGAATGTGACAGGGATTCTTGACTCGATGGTTTCTCCGGATACGGTGTCTGCTCATGACGCACCATGACAACGTCGGCTTTTCCAGCACCTATACCTTCCCCACTATGGCGGGGAGATCCAGGCGGCGTCATGAGCACCTCGTAGACCATGGGTGCAGATGGGGGACGGCACGATGCCATTCCCGACGGAAGTGAGGCGACAGAGTGGGGAGTCGGCGCATGCATCATCAGATGTGTTTCGGATTGAGTGTAGAAATAAGAGTGGCGCCGAAGTGACAATCGGCGGGGAAGAGTAGGGGAGGGATTCAGAGAAAGTGGAGAAAGACTGAGGGAGTTGGAAGTGACTGATTATAATCGAATGTAAATAGGACGCACGAGTATGGACTTGTTTCAGGAACTGGTAGGCAAGCAAAAGGTTGGCTTCTGATCGGATATGGATGGTTCTGGTCGACGCGGCGGTTGCTTTGGAAGCTCGAACGATTAGGCAACACGTTGCTGATCGCGGAAGCCTGTTTGCTGCCAAGTCGAGTCACTTCTACGTCTTAATGGTGATGACCGAATATAAGAGCACCGTCGGACACAACGACCAAACGGGTCAGAGGAGCGAAATGAGGGTGGGGTGTCAGTGAAACCTTGGCTACGCGGCCGAGTCCTTCAATGCATGACCAGATTCAAGGATGTGTCGATTGAAACACGTCTCAAACGTTCTTGTTCTCTCTTTATAAGCCACGGCCATGTCCCGCGGTGGTTGGCTCAAAGGTACGACCGTGCGCAAGGGCGTTACCACCGCATCAAACACCCATTCCGCTCGATCCAACACTCCCCAGGTTCAGAGTACCTCCACAACGGTATTTGGAGGTGGTATCAAGGATGCATCTGGTAGAACTGCAGAATACTTCGTATGTCTCTCACCCGTTCGCCCGTCTGCTGTGCGTTTTCTGAGACATGACAGTCCATGGACGATCAGTGTCCTGTATGCAAATCTGACAGGTATCTCAACCCGAAGTTGCGGTTGCTCGTGAGCGCGTGCTATCACAAAATGTGCGTGTATCGCACACGTCTGGTTCATGTCTCATCCCATCTAGGTGCGAATCGTGCATCGATCGGCTGTTCACCCTTGGACCTGCACCATGCCCGATATGTCAAAAGGTCCTCAGAAAGCTGGCGTTTGCCCCACAAACGTTCGAGGACCTCACAGTGGAGAAGGAAGTTGCGGTACGGAGGCGGATAGCAAAAGAGTACGTCCATCTGTCTTGCGACTCGTACTTTCCACACGACATCTTTTCCAGCTTTAACAAACGCCGCGAAGATTTTCCCGACCTTCGTCTGTACAATGACTACCTAGAAGAAGTCGAGGATATAAGTAAGCGCGTGTATCAAATTAATTCTAATGTCATTCTTCAACTTGAATGCAGCATTCAATCTCATTAACGACATCGATATCCCGGAAACCGAGGCCAGGATAGAAAAATATCGCAAAGAAAACGCATCCTTAATCGAGCTTAACCTGCGGCGAGAGGAGCAGTACGTCCAATCTCTCAAGGAGCAGGAGGAACAAGATCGATTAGAAAGAGAACAACGCGCACTCGAGGCCCGAAAAGAGGAGGAGCTGGAACGCGAGGAGAAGGAAAAGGATCGACGAGAAATCATCAATCGGCTGGAGACGAGTACTAAAGATGCTGCCAAGATCATCGCAAAATCTCGCGCAGAGGCAAACAAGCGGTTATCTGCCCGTACTGCCGCCACTACCTTGACAAAGAGTAGTGCACAACTTTTACGCTCGCGTGCTGCGCAAAGTACCACGGTCCCTGACGTCCCACACGCGCCGCTGCAAGACGATCTGTATGCATACGAGGATATGTACACCTTACAGGATAACTACGACGACATCTACAGTGAAGCTGTACGAACAGACAGAGAAGGTATTATGAGAGCAGGGGGATATCGTGTACAAGAAGCCTGGGACAGGGCTGTGAGGTCGGCAGTTACCGCATTGTTCTTACCTCCGTTATCAGATATCTCTCGATCCGCAGCGCCTCAGAATGGCCTGACTTCTGCATCATAATATACATCCAGATTCGCAATAGTATCCCTTTGCGAAGCGAATGGTATTGATCTCCACCCACGGTATATGTACAATTAGATAGAGTTAACATTCAGCGAATACCACTTTGCGATCTTCCTGCTCCTTATCCGTGAGCGGATCCCCCAAGGTGAAGTAGAGAAGTTGGTACTCCGGCTTCTTCCTGAAACAACATCCAGGTCAAATGGGGATCATGAAGCGAAAAAAAGGACTAACTTATACTTAGCAGCAAGCCTGAAGGTCTTGATGACTTTCTCTGGATCCAGGGCAGACTTGCCAGCCGCGGCTCGACGCACATCATCCACCTTTTCGTCATCCGAATCTATACCGACCACTTCCTCTGGATCCCGGTTCGTACGTGATCGTTTCCTTGGAGTAGGGGATTTCGATCGTTCACGGCGCTTACCTTTTCCAAGCAAAGGGGACGGTTCAGATGAGGCCCCATGGACACTAGTCGACGCAGTACGAGCAGCCCCACGAATCGCATCAGGGATTTTGCTGTTTGGTTATGTCAGTTTCGATGAGTTAGATCAATCTCAAGATGTAAAACCATGACCTCGAAGGATCAAATACAAGAAGGTTGTACTTGTCATTTTTCCCAAGTTCGTACCCCACGATTGTCACAGAATGGCCATCGAGTTGCATTATCACAGGCATCTTTTTAGTGGCAACCACTGGTGACGCGTCACGGAGCACCTTGTTGACATTCCCCTCATGTTTTTCGGTAAAGTAGTTGACGACCCAGTCTATCAGCATCTCGAATCCTGCGAAGCAAAATAAGTGGTATGCACCCATAACACAAGCCGGAAAACCTTTTTTGGATTTTTCGAGGTCAAAGTCCACCAGCCCGCAGCTGAATCAGTATCCCAATCAATTATCATCATGTGTCATAATCCACGAGTCTCACGGGATTTTGCGAGAAGTGAAGGCAACATAGAGATCTATTATCTGTGTTAGAATTTGAGGTCTGATAGAATCCAGTAGACATTACCGCCAGTTCCAATTTTCTTCTTGGTTCCCACCAATCTATCACCCAGCTCATGAGCACCAATCTTGTCGTAACCTGCAAAATTGGGTCAGAACTAAAATTTGCCGTCGTATTGATACGACATTACCATGCTCCCAAGCGTCTTGTATCCATTGCTGCAAGTTCCGTACGCCTGGAGGTGATGGATCATCGAGATGGGCAAAGTATATGCTTTGGGTTTGCTGCTCCATGAGAGCGGCACATGCCATCAAAAAGTTACGATACCTAGCAACGCCGTGATCAAACTGGTCAGCCCAAATTTCAGGTCTTAAGTCAGATGAATCAACGTGCCCGCAGCCCCAGGCCGTGTCAAAAGATTCGCGAAGAATGTGGGGCGTCTTCTCACAGCATAAAACGGCACGTTTAATTGCAGACTTCTTGAAGGATTCCTTAAGTGCATCTTTCAAAATTAAGAGTACACCTAACCCGCCCGTTCTCAGGGGTTAATTTTTTTCCCCGGTGTGGAATGTCTTACCGGGTGTATAATTATGAGGTGGAGTGCTCGCCTGTGCGGGGTACCAGAAAACATCTTCTACATCCGTTTTCTTCTCAGACTTCATTGGAATCGACTTTCGCTGGGGGGTGGCCACGGAAGCGGGTTTCGGTTGTCCACGTTTGGAACGTAACTCTACAGTCACGTCAAGCTCGTCCGCCTCGAGACCCGGAGACGCACCTATCGACCGTCCTTCGGTGGCGTGTTGCTTGTAGTGCTTCGCTCTGTCTTCCACACTCAAACCGTGTAGGTTATGAGGACAGAGCTGGCAGACGTTGTTGTTTCCAGAAGGGCTTTCGGTGTATCAACGGTGTGGCAGCCCAAGCACAAGGAAAAGATTACCTCGCGTTTTTGTCTATGATTTCTATTTCGTCGTCCGACATGCCACAACCATCGAAGTCACTGGTGGCAGTGTTGGGCACAAAGGAGATTACATAAGTCGCTGGGGATACGCCAGCTTTGGACGCGCGTTCAAACCTTCACATATTCTTCATCAATGTCCAGGTCATACGATCGCGGTCAGTAACACTTGGATGGTTCATGTTAAGCTCTGATATCCTGTTGTAGCACTCACCGTTTTCTCCCCCGACGGCCACTTGTTCCAGGTGCTATCCATACGCGTCATCCCGATCCTCCGTATCTCATCAGCTTTATGTAGGTCGAGTATGCGCTCGAAGCTGTTCGAAAGGGAACATGCGCGGTGATCACATCTCGTTTATGTCCAGTAAGCCCATCTTACCTTTACTGTTAGGTCGGTGTACGCGGCAAGGACGTCGTGGTATTGGGTGTCGAGAAGAAATCGGTGCTGCAACTTCAAGACCCGCGTACAGTTCGCAAAGTCGTGATGCTTGATGATCATGTCTGCTTGGCATTTGCTGGTATCACATTCGTCCTTGATCGATCGATTTGGTCTCATACCACCGGAAGGCCTGACCGCGGATGGCCGTGTCCTGATCGACAAGGCGCGGATAGAGTGTCAAAGCCATCGACTCACTGTCGAAGACCCGGTCACAGTTGAATATATAACCAGACACATCGCAGGTATTCAACAGGCACGTATTCTTTCACGAGGTTCTGTAGGAGGCTGATCTTCTTGTGCGACCTAGAAATACACTCAATCTGGTGGAAGACGCCCATTTGGGATCTCAACGCTGATAGTTGGCTTCGATCCTCACGACACCAGACCGAGACTGTATCAGACTGAACCCAGTGGTATCTACAGTGCTTGGAAGGTGGAGTTTCTTCGCAGGTTTTTCTGAGATTGATCTCACAGATCTGATGTAGGCAAATGCCATTGGCCGGTCATCCAAAACAGTTCGTGAATTCTTGGAGAAGAACCATAAAGACGATATGACGCGTGAGGAGAGCATAAAGCTGACCGTCAAGAGTCTTCTCGAGGTCGTGCAAACTGGAGCGAAGAATATTGAGATCAGTGTGATGGAAAGTTATGGCAAGATCACTGTGAGCCTTAACCAGATCAAAGTGGCTTATAAGCTGAACTTTTTCAGAACTTGGAGCTCCCGGAGATTGAGGCGATAGTCAGCGAAATCGAACGAGAGAAAGAAGCTGGTGAGTTGATTGTTACTTTGCCCCTAGCAACGTGCTGATGACACTGAAGAGGCCGAACGAAAGCGTACCCGGTTGGCAGCAACCGCAGCAGGGCAGGCTGCAATGGCTTCGAGGGCAGACGCTGGTCAATCATCAGGACAGTAAATAATATTGTATGCACTCATCACATTGATGGTGGTTGTTTGGCAAAAGCTTGTAAAATAAACAAACACATTTTACTATGTATAGCGTCGTTGATCCCAAGCTCGAGTGCTCACGTTCTTTCCCCTCAGGCCTCAGGTCCAGTTAACACGAACGACCGTTCATGCCCCCACTTTACCCCTTCACAAGAAATTTAAAGGTGTACCTGGTGGTGTGCAGGCGTCAACGGACACCAGATTACCTCCACGGCTGGGATCGTCTTATCTCTGTCTGCGGAGATATGAATGGAATAATTCTACACGCAGTGGTGGGGACCAACTCAGTCGGAGAGGTCATCTTTCATGACACGCTTGTTGACTTCGAAATCCACAAAATCCGTGAGGATCAAGCGGAGTCACGGTACTTTGAATACACTGGACATCTGAAGGGACCACCAACAGTACCTACCTCAAAGGTGCTCAGAAGGAGTGGGCCTCAGCCCACAGCGCCCCTTGGAGCGCAACAACCCTCTCTCTACCTAGGCAACTCACGAGTGTACCAGTTTCCGGGGGTACACGCACCGTATGTTTCTGGGACAATAACGTCCTCACGATTTTCAGATCCTGCGCCGCGAAATATCTCGCCTCTTTCCGTGATGCTTCAATGTTCCTTCTCTCCAGCCACAGAGATCGATAGCCGACATCGCCCTTGAGCACCATCGTGGACTTCCCGAGAGGGGGTTAACATCTGAAACAAAAGTACACGGTGGCATGTCTAGCCTTATGGCAGATGTTCTCGGAGCAAGTGCTGAGTTTTATAGGTTAATCGATCCTGTACTTTCTAAGCCCAGGAAAGTCCCATCGACACTCTTCACGCCACTCCACTTCCAAGAACAGGGGCGCGACAGGTCGCATACGGAAAAGAGCCGTTGTTGTCTCTCTGGAGAAACGCACGCAACATGTGTCCCATGGTACCTGCCACCTTGCTGCGTTTGAAGTGTGTAAGGAGCCCGATGGATACGATCCGGGTAGGACAGCATGTCTTCCGCGGTGAAGGTAACCACACTGACCAATTTTAACCAGTAGATCTTTGGCAACTCGTTATCTATCGGTGTGGGTAGTCAGTCTGTTAGAGAGGCTCTTTTTTGCGGCCGATTCAACCGAGATAATTTCAAGTACTATAAATGAGTTTCAACAAAAACTTCAATGAACCCGGGGACGACGCAAAGACCTTCGCCTTAGGCCGTACGTTGCTATCGTGCACTTGTTTTGAAGCAGCTGATCCATTCCCAAAAGCAATTGATTCACTTATTTTGCTCCACCTCACTTATCCGCAGAATCTGCTCGGAGTGGTGGTACATGTGAATATGTTCTATCGTATACTGGGTGCACTCACGCCCAAAGGAAAAAACTCCCAAATGGCGCGAGACATCCTTATGGACGCTATCGGTTGCTTTGTTGATCACAGGAGATATTAAAAGTATACTCGCCGATGTGAAAAGAGACTCCCAGTAAGTTGACATATCCTGTACAAATCCCGCCAGCCCCTTGATAAATTGTTCGCGACAGCGGATGACCTGAGGTTATCACTATTAAAATGCCACCCAGTCCCCCCCTCAATATTTGTTTCTACGGAAGTGGTGCATTCGCTATACACGCACGGCCGTCGGTAAGGGTTGCGGACCTCGTTGATGGACTTGTACGTTTTTAAAATATCCGAGGAGGAGAGCAGAACACGGACACGGTGACCGAAAGTGTGTTGATACGGCACGGCCCTCTTCGATGTGGGACCGGAGGTCGGTGGGGAGGAAGTGTCGTGGGGCACGTCTCCTTGGCGAGCGGCTGTATTTGTGGGGGATCGGTGGGAACCGAGTGTGAGGGGTATCATTCTTTAAGGTTTCATCATTTGTCTGCTGAATCCGTGCCAAGAAGACTTAAGACTTGTTCTTGAAGTGCAATCTTTACATACTACACACGCAACTCGTAGCGTTCTCACTGGTTTTCACATACCCATACACATGGACCGGATGCCCCCCTCTTCTCCTCTGTCCTGAACACAAACATAAAAGAATAATATGACACAATGAAAGTATCCTAGAGGCTGTAGATGAACCATGCACTACGATCCCCAAGGCCGGCGGGCTCTTCTCCTTCTGTCATTTCCCGCCTCTTCTTGGCTTTCAAACGATTTTCCCGCGCAAGATATACCAGGTTGATTATCGCAAAGACAGCCGTGAAAATGGACAGAATAATCAACATAATCGCCGCCGCAGTGTAGTTCGGAGCTGGTGACAACATGCCAAGAAGCCAAGTAGCGAGGATGCCACCTGCATTACTCATGATAAACGCAATCGCGAGGGACGTCGCTCGCCTAATATGCGGTGTGCTGTTGTTGGCCAGCCATGTCGCCTCCGCGGGTGGGGTGCAGTAGCTCCCAGTGATGGAGAAGAAAAGGGATCCATAACGGATGTGCGATGATTTGCTTGCTATACGCAAGTCAATGATGTGATTCGTGAGGTTGGTGAAGCCATACCATAAAACATGGAGAATCCTATAACCGCCAAGGTCGAAAAGAATATGATTGTTAATCCCCGACAGCGATAACGATCCGCCACGTATGATGAGATTAAGGAGCCTGCCATTAAGAGCAGTGAGTACCATAAATAAAATCCACACATAACCACATACAAATGAATGCAGTAGCGAATGGAGGAACACTCATGAGCTGAGCACGATTGCCCGCATAACCAAGACTAGCCACAATCGTTGGCTCGAAACTACCCATCCAAAGTTGGTGCAAATAATCAAACATGAAAGAAAACCTCACTAAGCAAGCCCGTATAGGGTCACACCTATGTGTGTGGAAAGTGAGCGCACGTTAACCAAGAATATTCACACATACCATTGAAAAACAAGATGGCAGAAAGGAACCAGACATGCGGTGATTTTACAGATTCAACAACTTCCTTCCAGTTGAAATTGTCATGTTTGTCATCCTGTGACACGGCCCCATCTTCTTTAAGCACGGAGATCACATATGACCGCTCGTTCGGCGAGAGGAAGCGCGCTCGCTCAGGCGAGCGAGGGAGCAGAAAGAAGGAGATGACTCCAAAACAGAAGGAGAATGTTCCTTCCTGCGCTGGAAATAAGTAGAGTCTCAAGGTAGAGTGTGACTGCTTACAAGGATAAATATCCAAGCCCAACCGGGCTTGCCTCCCTTTCCATTCAACTTATCGATGGCAGCAGCAAGCAACCCGGAGAAAGCACCCGATAATGAAGCTGAGGCAAAAAAGGTTGCTATCCTGTTAAAAAAGAAAAGGATTGTTAGGAAGTATGAAAAAGGCGGCCTGTCATATGCCTTATCTGCAGTCTCCTCCGCGGGTAAAAGAAAGAGAGGTATAAAACTAGGCCAGGGAAAAGGCCACCTGAGCCAATGGTGAATGAAAGGTGCTACGGATGTATACAAAATCAAACCTTCCACCAATCCCAAGAAGAATCGACAAGCGAGCAAGCCTGAATAGTTGTGCACAAAGCCTAACAACGACCTCGGTTGGTGTTTTAATCCAAGATGACCATGACCTGCTTGCCTTGAAAGGCGGTAACAACACCCCACATAGTGATCATGGCAGGAAGCATACGATTAGGACCAACGCGCTAACAAAATGTGTGACAAACCGCCATCTCAGTGCCATTTGGACATACCTTCAATACTAAATTTGAGGGGAATTCTGCAGCAAGATAGGGACTACGCGCCGTTCAAGCGTGTGCCCATTATGGCGAGAAGTTGCTACTCACATATAAGTGATAGTCAAAGCCATGGTGAACTACACTCTGGTGAGCTGGGAACAGGGGAGATAAGTAGTGCAACCGACTAACATCGTAATTTGTCATTTTGAGGGACTTCTGCAAGCCAGCCACACGAGCGTTTGAGATGTTGCTTCTATCCTATGGACCCTCATAAACTGAACAATGACAAAAGTCCTTAGCGGAACGTACCAAGAAAGAAAGCAGATAGAAGATTGTGCACACTGGGAGAACCCATCTGTCGAGTTTCCACCAGACGGATTTTTCAAGAGCGAGACGTCCTGCCTCCGAAATCGCGTTGTCAAGCTCCTTGGTTTCGAAGGTGGGGGACCCACGCGATGTCTCTAGTTTGTCGACCATGGGGTAGATGGGCTTGACAGGAGCCCGTCAGGATGAACCTGGGGTGCCTTATAAGATCGCAAGGTCGAGCCACAGTACACACAACTACGTACCGGCTCGGATGACCCATGGAAACGGAAGTGATTGGGAGACTTGAAGTGAACATCATGGCGGGAATCATCCAGGAGATTGAAACACGTAGTAGGCCGACATATGCCAGCAATAAAGTGTATTAATCAGATGGCAACGATTGCTGGATCAAGATGCCTGACAAAGAGATAAATTTGACCTTCAAGAAAATGGTCTCATGCTTGAGACGGTGATCCAGTAGTGGCAAGTTACCTGGCAGTATGTTGACTTGTCCAAAAGGTTCTAATGAACATTGACTCAATGGGTTGTTTGGCGAAGGCTTGTCAAATAAATAAATAGACAGCTCAACGCGTTGGTTCACCAGTGATGGTTATGCACTCTTCATACATCGGATCAACACCGCGAATAGCTCAAAAGCATGTTCTTCTCTCAGAGATACTTGCCGTGACGTCGGTTATGCGAAAGAACTCACGTTGGGCTTCTGCAGCTCATACACTACACGCTCGCGATTCCGCATTGGCAAGAGATCTTGGTCTCCGAAGAACAAGCCCGGGAGATCGTAGCCAGCGCGCAAGCAGAGTCTCACCAGAGGCAGATCTAATGGCCGGCTTTCAGGAACTCAAGCGTACTGTTCGTGGCGCAGAAGGTTTGGTCGAACTTGTGGTAAGGATCCGTGCCTCATGATACTCCAGACATCCAGTCCATATCCTTACCCGTCATTCTTGGTCCGTTCTTTGCCATCATCCGTTCCCCAATCTCGACGGGTCCTATCACGTCCGCCGCGCTTTCTGCCCTCCACAGTTTCTTCGTATGTGGATTGATCTCTCCCAATTCCGTCGAGCTGGAGATCGCGTTGGTCGAACTGAGCAGCACAGTATCGCATTGTAAATTTGAAGCGAGTGATTCGTCGGGGGACGAAGTCGTTTTGCTCAAAATCATGACGGTAATCCATGACTGTATGGTTGGCACCAACGTGTGCGCGTTCCTCGGTGACGTGGAGATCTGCGAGATGTTGGAAACTGTGTTGACGACGTGCTGTCAGATGAGGTTGAGCGGTTTGTAGCACCGTCTTCCGTGATTTTGTCTTCCTGACGAATATCATGTAGAGGTCCTTCGGCGGTCTGCCGAATCAACGATGATTTCTATCGCTCGGACAATATTTGCACGTCTTCATGAATTTGACCCCGTGGTGGAGGAAGCGAAACTTCGGGTTCACGAAGACGAACCTCAACACGGGGATCTTAGCCTGTCGGTCTCAACGGACGTGACTCCAGACATTCAAGTAGTCGACAATACCCATAATAATCAGGAAGAGACAGTCCAAGCGAGTGCTGTGATTCAAGGCCCCACAATCGATGCAATCCATAATCCTGACAGGCCCACGGAGGGGAACGTCCAACCTATCGCTGTACCCAGACCTTGTAGGTTCAAAGACATCCTCCTTCAATGGTTCCCATACCTGTTTGTTGCAGATGGACTCCCCGCCCTCTTAGAGCTCCTTCGGGTACTCGTGAATATTCTTGATCCAAGTGACCAAGTCCACACAGATTCGACGAGGTTGACTGCTCTTACTATTCTGAATAGCACTATTGAAACCTGCGGAACAAAAATAGGAGATTATCCATCTCTTTCCGTTCTGATTCTGGATTATGGGTGCAAATATCTTTTCCAGCTTGCGCGTTCTGACAACCCTGCTGTACTGCAAGGTGCTCTGCGAACGATATCGTCGTTGTTCGAGACCATGCGGCCCCATCTGAAATTGCAGCAAGAACTTTTCTTAGCTTTCAGCGTTGATCGCTTGGCAACCCCCCCTCTCCCGAGATCCAGTACGACAAAGAAATACCAAGGGAATTCGCCTCGTCCTGGCACTTCTGCTACCTCGACTCCGAATCTTGGACCCGTTGACACAGAACTTGAACTAGATAAAGGTAGTCCGGTACCTTCCCGCCCTCCCGTGCAACCCGCTCGTGGTGATACACGCGACTTGATGTTGGAGACTTTGAGCCAGATTTCGCGGCATCCTAGCTTCATGGTTGATCTTTACACCAATTATGATTGTGACATCAACTGCGAGAATCTTTTCGAACGCCTGATAGAGTTCTTGACAAAGGTCAGTTTGGTGAGCATCATTGTCTATTCGAGACTTCATTCTCATTTACAGGGGGTATATCCTTGGCACTACTCGTCTGCTCTGGAGGCACAACAATTGCATTCGCAATACCTTTGTTTGGATATGTTGCTAGCGTTCGTGAATGACATGGCATTGCGTGCGCAAGGGGTGAGTATGTTATTCTATATCATGACATCCGCTTACCCCGAGTGCAGGAAAGTGAAGCTTGGCAGTTGGTATGTTACGATTTCTCCGAGCATTCTAGGACGCATTCATTCATTGTTGCCTAGGATTTTGAGTCACCAGAGCAACTCTTGTGGAACAAGTCTAGAAAGAAACTTGTATTGACGGGGGCAGCGCGATTTAACTCGAAACCCAAGCTTGGGCTCGCTTTCCTGGAAGAGAACAAACTCATATACTCGGACCTCGGCCCAGAAGTTTCACGGGCGAAGAGTTTGGCGAGATTCCTTAAAAGCTCTACTCGCCTAGATAAACGCTTGCTTGGGGATTACCTATCCAAACCGGACAATTTAGAGTTACTGAAGGAGTTCATGAACTTGTTTGACTTCGACGATGTGACTGGTTTTTCTTCGCCGAATGTATTTTGACTGACCTATTCGTCTTCAGAAACCAATGGTAGATGCCATGCGAGAGATGCTTGAAACTCTCCGACTTCCCGGAGAATCTCAACAAATCGATCGCATCGCTGAGACATTTGCTTCTGTCTACTTCGCTTCGAAGCCAGGCACGTATTAATGCGTGCTGTGTTATTCTATTGCTAATATCTGCTCTTTCAGCTGAAATCAAGACTCAAGATGCAGTCTATGTGCTAGCGTACTCGATCATTATGCTGAACACCGACCTCCATAACCCTCAAATTCGGGCAAGTGCAACTCCGTCACATATTTTACAGTAGTTCACGTTAAGTCAGAAACGGATGTCAATCGAGGACTATCAGCGGAACTTGAGAGGACAAAATGGCGGAGAAAACTTCTCACCCGAGTTCCTGGTATGGGTTACTCCTCTCTTTTTCTTCGACTCATTTTCCCCAGCAACACATCTACGATTCGATACGCAAGCGTGAAATCATCATGCCGGAGGAGCATACTGGCCAACTAGGATTTGAATATGCCTGGAAAGAGTTGCTTGCCCGCTCACGGCAATCAGGTTCGTCCAAGTTTCCCAAAAGCTTCCGCGCCGATTAAGCAAAACTTACAGGACGTCTCATGATATGTAACTCAACTCTCTTTGATTTTGACATGTTCAAGACTGTCTGGAAGCCAGTCATATCTGCCATCGCACATGCGTTTATTACCTTTGACGACGAATATGTGATTCAGCGAGCAATTTCAGGCTTCCGACAGTGCGCTACGCTAGCGGGCCACTTCAACTTACCGGATGTATTTGATTTCGTGGTCGTCTCGCTTTCTCAGGCTACTAGCCTCTTATCCGAGAATCTCTCCGTCCACGTCCCCAACTATCCAGTTGTTGAAGTTGAAGGACAGTCTATAACTGTTTCGTCTCTGTCCGTCAGATTTGGGACAAACTTCAAAGGGCAACTGGCTGCAGTTGTGTTGTTCAATATTGTTAATGGTAATGGCAATGCTCTACGTGAAGGATGGACGCAAGTAAGTCATATGTTCACCATTATCACTGTTTCCGGTGCTGAACCTCCATAGATTTTCGAGATGTTTGAAAACCTCTTCATGCATTCCTTGTTGCCGACAAGGATGTTACAAATGGAGGATTTCCTAGGTGGTGTTACGATGATACCACTGCGTGGTGCTCATCCATCCCGGCCAACTCCCAGGAGTGATGGCGGTCTGCTTTCTGCCTTATCATCCTACCTCATGACTCCTTACAGCACTAGTTCTGACAATCTTGTCCCCGAAGCCACCGACCAAGAGGTAGAGAGCACGTTGTGCACTATAGACTGCATAGCATCCTGTCGTCTGGATGAGCTTTATGCACAAATTATGTGAGTTTCGTATTGGAGTGGTCCATGCGATTGCTTGACCGCTGTGTAGGCAACTGGATTCGGTGACCCTCGTGGCCGCCATTAGAGCTCTTGAGGCGCTCGCGCACGAGAGAACTATCGCCAGGCTCAAGCAGGAATTCGACGATGTGGCGAGCTCGTACAGCGGAGCCTCCCCAAGCGACGGGACTTATGTTCTACCCTATGATCCTGCTGCTGTTTTCCTTTTGGAGACGATGGTGAGCATCGCATGCCATACAACTCCGTATATCGAGGATCTTTGGTCAGTCTTTCCTGAATTCCAACATTCAGGACTGAATTATCCACGCTAGGCCCGTGATTTTCGAGCATCTGTCCGCACTCCTGTCCGCCTCCGCTCATTATAGTGTATTGCTCATTGAACGGGCTGTTGTTGGACTTTTGCGCCTCGCTTTGATCCTCGCTCAAAAAGTGAGTCTGCGTCTACCTGATCCCATTTGAATATTGACATGTTTGAAATCAAGGACACTTTGCGTGATCAACTCTATATATCGCTTGATTTGATAGCCAATTTACCCATATCCGTCGCCAATTCTGTCGCAGAACATGTAATAGCCGGCGTAAGCCTGATTTTGCAACATAAACCCCCCTCGAGGTAACCACGGCCCCTGGAAAAGAGGCTGTTGCTGATAGTGAATATAGCACGCCAACCGAATGGAATGTCATATTTGCGGCACTTCGTTCGACGATCTCAAACCCCGAGGCAGCGCGGTCCACGTTCAGCCTCGTGACAGATTTCGCCTCCGATAGTCAACAGATCACGCCAGACAATTTCATTGGGTTGTTGTCCACCCTGGATGATTTCGCCACCGTAGCGGGGATGTTAATACAGTTCCCACCTAAGCCTCGCCGAACGCCGCGGCAGCCCTCTGCCGAGTAAGTCGACCGTTGAATGTTGGCTCCTTTCTCCAACATTTGTTCAGCTCGCCTCCGATTGATCGCGGGCGCAAGGCGATCGACCTCATCTTTGATCTGAAGAAGGTGATTGCGCCATTTTCCGATTCGGCCAAGATGCAGCCCGGCCAAGGTGAGCCTCTGTCTATCGTGTCGACACACCGCAGTGACACTACGCCTGCAGCTTGGCGCGCCTACTGCCTACCGCTGGTCGCCTCCCTCGCGCGACAATCGAGCAACTCGTCCCGCCTCATCCGCAACACGGCGATCAACCAGCTCCAGCGGCTCCTTCTCGGCCCGCAACTCGTCTACGACGCCGCGGACCACGCACAGGTCGAGGACCTGTTCCATAGCGTGCTGTTTCCCATACTGGACGAGCTGCTCCGGCCAGGGGTGTTTGCGCTCGACCCGCAGGGCATGTCTGAGACGCGGCTGCGCGCAAGCGCGCTGCTGTGCAAGGCATTTATGCATTTCGAGGTCGCGCCGGGGGGCAATGCGGACGTCCGGGTGGTGTGGATCGAGATTCTGGATCTGCTCGATCGGCTGATCAGCGCGGAAAAGAGCGAGCAACTGGTGCGTGTCATGTGTTGCGGGGAGTGCGCGGGCTGATGATACTGTAATACATAGTACGAGGCGGTTTCGGAGTCGCTCAAGAACGTGGTGTTGGTGATGAATGCGAGCGGGATGTTGGTCCCGCCGCCTGCAGCCGAGGACGAGCGTGACGAGCAGCAGCGGACCATGTGGACAGCGACGCAGGCGCGACTGGAGCGGTTCTTGCCAGGATTTCTGTCCGAGGTGCTCTCTGTCAACCGGCCCTCGGCAGAGACGAAGCGTGCTTCGGGCTAAACAAAAACATCGTATATTTCAAGGCTAGTACAGAGCGTAGGACTGCATAGACAACATAAACGCTTCTTTGAAAACTATATTGCACAACGACAGCCATCAAAAGAACTTCATCTTGGAGGTGCTGTGGGTGCAATGAGGGACGCAGGTGCTTCACAAGTCGCGGGACTCACCGCACACGCGAGTAAACACCAGCGACAATGACAACCGGCGCGACCGAGTACGCCACTAAGCGTACGAACTCGTCGGTGTTGCTCACGACCCAGTAAGACACACCCCCTCCGAGGTGCGCTGTGAAGAAGAGCACCGGGAACAGAATATACCCAGACAACCTACGGAGACGTCAGCTTGCGCGCAGCACGACGCCAGGAACCGTTCCCCACCTGTGGTACTTCCACATCGCCTTGACTTTAGCCCCCCCGCCCCACGCCGCGCCGCCAAACCACACCGTCGACCCGCCCACCAACGCCTGCACGACGACCCACACGACGCTGATGAGCCCACACGTCTGCCATAAAGGGGCGTCAGAACAAGCCCGGGAAGAGAGCGCGGGGACGCACGCCGTGCCACGACGTGAAGTGGGTGGCCCCGTGGTCGTTCTTGTTCGCGATGATGGCGAGGGCGCCGAGCGCGATCGCGGCGCCGCCGGCGCCCATCGCGAGCTGGTGGCGCCACAGCCCTGCCGCCTTGGTGCGCGGCTGCGCGGTCGGCTGGAGCGTCAGGATTCCTGGGCGGGATCAGCTCGGTGTCCACACGGACGGAGGGACGGACCGTAGGTGAAGCAGGCGAGAGCAAAGGACTGGAGGGGCGGGTGGAAGGCGAACCAACCCAGCGAGGCGGGGTCGTGAGTGAGGATGATGGTCCAGGTGGAGACGAGAAAGACCTGGGGAGTGTTAGATGGGATAGGTGGGAAGAGGGGGTACTTGCGAGTACAGCAACCTGGGGAACAGAATGAGAGGGGGCGAATGAGACCCAGCAGGGAACGTACCCATACGACCCAGTTTGCAGAGACATCACCCTTGCGTTCTTCTAACTTGACGGTGTCTGAGGCCATTGGACGAGTTGGCTGCAAGAGTTCTTCGCGTTCCTCCGCTGTGGACTGGCCGTGGTCAGTGTCAGGGTTGGATGGGAATGTCATTGGAACAGGGACACAAATCGGTTCCAAACGTTAATTAGGATTAAACAAGACTATTAAACCAGTGGGATGGGATACAGCAAGAGGACAGAAATCGCAATACCGATTAGCAAAAGTGCAAGGAAAACGCAAATACCAAACCCGAAAATCAAACCCTCTGTATATCCAAATCCATCAGTCTAACCGTGGCCACGTTCCCTCTTCTTTCCACTTGTCCACCACCTCTCGCAGGGTGTCGCGATCGAAAAACTGGCGCTTCAACTGATATCCAACAATCGTCTTTATCTTGCTGTTGTTGTATGCAAGCTTGTGCTTTGAGAGCGCAAATTTGTCCATGTATGCGGTCAACGGTGTTTGTGTGATGGGTGGATTGGACCGCTGGAGCATCTCTGTCCACGTCCCTACGTGGTGCTCATTGATTTCCTCCACCAAATCTTCTAGCTTGAGCTAATGGGGATTCAATAGGACTGACCGCTGAGCGGAAACAGGGGGCCATACCTTTGCGAGAGTGGTCTCGAAATTCGAGTAAAACTCAAAGGTCGTTCCGAAATGCTCGGTAATCATGGAGCCTGCTTTTGCCAAAGTGGTCTCCGAGTCGTCGACGAGGTTGAACAAGGGGGCGATGGGCTGTTCGTCGGATGGGACAGTGCCATCGACCTCCTTGACCTTGCTCTTGTCGTTGTGAAAGGGTATCTTTTCTCCAGCCAGGGCATCCGCTTTCTCGCGGCCCTGTTGATGAATCCAGACTGCACATGCCCATAAAGCGCCTGCCACGTCTTCGACATGTACAGTGTGGACAGGTTCCTTGCCTGGACCCCATCTATGCGGGTATGTCAACGATGAAACGCGAGTGCATCGGTCAAACGTACATGGTCTTCATTGGCTTCTTCATATAGCCATAAACTGATGCGACGGTAATCACGAGGGGATCTTGAATCGGGTGGTGTCAGCGTGATGTAACCTAAAGAACGGCAAGTTTCTCACAGAGGCCGTACTCGACGTAGGGGCCATAGACAAAGCCAGAGCGCAGAATGACGAGGTTGAGCCTGGTGAACGGTCAGATTGGTTTCCAAAAGGACGGAAAGGATTACCCTTTGATGGAAGCCAACATGCGGAGTGTTTCATGCCACCAGACGTCGAGCGGTCGTACTGGTTTGACGTCCTCCTTCTCGTCATGGATACCCTTGTCGGAAGACTCGTAGACGGGGTGTTGGAGACGGACGTATGCGTTTACGTTGTGTTTTGCAGCCTCTAAAGCGATTATGCGCGCGACGGTGAAGGTGAGTTTGATGGCAATCTGGGAGGCGATGTGACGAGATTAGGGGGGAGACGAGGACGGGTGGGACATACGACTTCTCCGCGGTCTGGATTGACTTCTCCGGTGAGATCGAAAACATAGGAGTAGGGGGGTTTTCCGGGGGGAGGGACAAAGGCGGATGCGACCGCGGCTGAAGAGGGTGAGTTGGATGGCAGTACCCATGGGTACGACGTACCGGGTACGGTGAGGTTGACCTGGCGGTATTCGACGTCTGGCTGCGCGAGTACGTTTGGGAATTCTGATCCCAGATAACTGGAGACGGGGTGAGTATCAAACATCCCCCAGGGCGTGGACTGACGTGGTGGGTGGGGACACGGAGAACTTGTCGACGATGCGGAGATGCTGTGGTAGGATGAGACGGGGGTCGAGAGAGATGCGCAAGACATACCGATACACGATGAGAGTGGACGAGGACAGCGGCGAGTGCGCGCGAGAAGGTGTTGAGGCCACCTTTGTACAGATCTATACGGTGAAGAGAGAGAGAGAGAGAGAGGAAGACGCACCGAATATGATGGCGGATGGTTTGCTGTCCATGGGGGAGAAGGAAGTATTTCGAGTGATCGGTTGTCACGCTCCCGTCAATTTATTCGTCGCGGAGGCAACATACTTTCATTTATTACGTAATTCGCTCAAGATGGACATACACGCTCGAGAAATCCAACCCACCCAGTCCGTCCCTCACCGCGTCCGAGTACACCGTCCGGGCTGCGTCTCCAAGCGGATGCGGCACGTCGCTCGCATTGAGCGCCAGATCCATGTCCTGACCGACAGTGAGCAGCGAGCATACCGTACACACGACGTGCACGTTACCTTGAGCATCAGTGCCGTAGCGAACCCCCCTTCATATGCCCTCTCGCACGGTGGCGACCCGTCAGGAAGCGACCCCGGCACCGGGTTGTTCACGGAAGACGCCCAACAGCCCCCCGTAGAGCTGTTGATCACGCTAGCGAGCACCGTCGGGTCCAGCCCTAATTTCCGCCCCAGAAGCATCGCTTCTGCGACTACGATCTGCTGCACTCCCAACACGAGATTATTGCAAATCTTGGCCCCTAAGCCTGCGCCCGACCCACCGCAGTGGAGGATGCGTTGGCCCATCAGCGCGAGTATCGGCCGTGCTTGCTCAAAACTCGCCTCGGTGCCACCGACGAGGAACGACAGCGTGCCCGCTTGTGCACCACTGACACCTATTGTCTGCTCAACCCGCGAAACAATATGAGCATCACAATACTGACCTCCAGAAACGGGCGCATCGATCATGCGTGCCCCTGTCTGAATGACATCCGCCGCGACCTGTCGCGCAACGCTCACGTCCAGTGTCGTAGAGTCAATACACAGTGTTCTCTCCCTTTCTGTCCTCTCCAATCCTTGCAGCGCTGGTATAATGCCATGGAACACAGTTTGAACCTGTGGCGAAGAGGGCAACATCGTAATCACCGTTTCCGAGGATCGTACTGCCCTACCAAACATGTCCATCAGCCAAGACGTTCATTTAGCAGAGCGTAACTTACTCCTCGGGGGTATCCACAATATTGACCCGAGCATCGGGAATCTGTGTCAGTAGTCTGCGACGGAATCCCACTGCGCTCTCTTGCACCGAGTCGCACACGGTGAAACGAGCATCCGCAGACGCCGCATATTGCTTGGAAAACAGGTTGTACGCCATCTCGGATCCCATCCGACCCAGTCCAATGAACGCCGTGCCCTTGGCGCGCACCAGACATTCAAGTACGCGGACGGTTGGCCTCATTGTCGTCGTCAGTGTTCAACCGCACCCCCGGCTCACACTTCATTCAGTCATATTGACTTACGTCAGCCATCACCTATTCCTCTGATGCTCGCCGCCGCAACGTCCTTTTTCTCTCGGACAGCAATCTCACAGTCTTATAACGTTGGGCAACAAAATGGCAGTCGTTCGTCCACACCAACCCCTTCCGGATCGTCGACGGGCCCACTTTTCACCGCCTCTCGTCGAGTTGGCCTATGGAAGGTTCAGGGCGCGACGCACAAGGTCACGAGTAAACGCGTATCGGTTTGGACGTTTGACAAGCGAGTCGAGTTGGAGGGTCTCGGTGCAATGTCAAAGGAACGCGTCCTCGAGGTCATGAAAGCCGAGGTCACGATATTCATCTTTATCATGGCGCATCTAACCATGCCTTAGGCGACCGCACTGAGCAAACTGCGCCATCCATCCATCCTTGGTATTGTCCTTGAGGTGTCTAGTTTGTTCTGCTGACCTATTATCCTAAAGAGATGGTCGAACCTCTCGAGGAAACGCGCAATGAGCTCACCTTTGCGACAGAGCCCGTCCTCTCGTCGTTGGACATGTCCATACCCCGAGGATCTCATTCCACATCTGGCGTCGAACTCGATGAAATTGAAGTGTGTTACGGCCCGCCTGAGTTCATGCTCGTGGACTCACTCCCTCCAGATCCAAAAGGGGATCCTTCAGCTGTGCAAGGGGCTCTCGTTCTTGCATTCATCAGCGAAATTGATACATTCAAACCTGAAGCCAGAATGTATCATCATCAACGAAGCCGTGTGTAACGTACCACCCCAATGACGTAGCTAATGGGTTCCTGCAGGGTGACTGGAAAATATCCGGGTTTGGGTTGACAATTCCTCTGATGACTGCCGACGGTGCACCGTCGCGCTGGGAGTTTCCTGGATCCGATGGTCGAGTACCGTCCTACATCCAGCGGTCGTTTGACTATATTGGTATTCCTCTCCTTGTGCACCTTGACACGCATGTTGAATCACTCCAACAGCCCCGGAGTACGCTTTGGACGAGGTCCTTGTGACCGCATCCGACATGTACTCTCTCGGAGCCGTGATATACGCAGTTCATTCCAGAGGCAAGCCACCTTTTCAGAACCACGGAAACCTCTCGGCCCTGCGCGATAATGCAGCTCGCGCCATCCCAGACATGGCAAACTTGGATACGGATTTGCAAGGTACCTACCTGCCTTCTCTGTTACTCGTGCCTGATGTTAACCCCATTGAGATCTCTTACGGTCACTCATCACGCGAGGGTCCCAAGGTCGGCCAACCCCATCCACTCTTCCGTCCCACTCCTTCTTTTCTTCTCTTCCAATTTCGACGCTCAATTTTTTGGATCGGTCAAATTTTACGGCAAAGACACGAGAAGAAAAAATATCCTTTATGAAAGGTCTAACTGGTGTCTTGAGTAAGTTCTCCGAAGGTCTGAGAACGCGCAAGATATTGCCGTCACTCCTCGAAGAGGTCCGACCTCTTCCATGCTGCCGTCACATTTCTGACGCGATATAAAATCGCAGATGAAGGATATACATCTCCTTCCGTATATCTTGCCCAACGTTTTCGCCATCTCAAATATTCTGTCAGCTGTTCAGTTTGCCCAGCTTGTGCTCCCCAGTCTAAAGCCCCTGTTCACTGTCAAAGATCCACCGCAAAATATGCTCACATTGCTGGATAATCTTGACATGCTTCAGACCAAAACCGAGAAAGGAGTGTTTCGGGAACGTGGGTGCTATATCTCGTATTCTTTAACGCGTTCACATGTCATGAAGAGGTGTTACCACTCGTGTATAACGCGTTGGAGTCGGAACATTCCGTGGTGAGCATGTCAGTACATCTCGCGTCGCAAAGATCTGATCCGGTTGAACAGGTTCAAGAACGGGCCCTAGGAGTGGTCCCTAACCTATGTGAAACGATCGATTACGCGGAAGTATCTGGTGTTTTGTTTCCCCGTGTTGCGGTACGTTTCGAGTTGAAGGTGACCAACGCGGAGCTTATGTTCCCCTAGTTGGTGTTCACCAAAACCAAGCTTCTCTCGATAAAGGTTGCCACGTTGGTCACCTTCCTAAGTATGGTGAAGACGCTTGATCAAGTCAGTCTACTACTCTTGTACCCCTGAGCATGAAGTAAAGGTATTGCTAGGCGAACCTGACACAGAAACTATGTCCTTTGTTGTCCAAGATCCGCACCAAGGAACCCGCGGTCATGGTATGCCCTCACCGCCACTCCAGTTAGGATTGCACACATCGTATTTCGTAGATGGCTACGCTTTCCGTTCAAGAGGCCATGGGTTTCAAGATTGACAGAGAGGCGGTAGCAACACTCGTCCTTCCACAGCTCTGGTCAATGTCCATAGGTCCATGTAAGTTGAACGGTGCATGTCGAGGCTCTAGGTATGCTCACACTTGGCATTAGTGATAAGTGTCCAACAATTTCAGCGGTTTATGGCGGTCATCAAGAAGCTCGGAGAACGAGTCGAAAAGGAACACAACCAGTTTTTGCGTGATTCGCAGCGCATAGAAGACCAGTCAACAGCCACCAATGGTGTGGCTGTACCGAGCTTTGACACAGGGGTCGATTTTGAAACGCTGGTTGGCCGTAGCAATGCCAATATCAAGCCCGATACGGTGATCGATAGCTCGACGGGCTGGGACGACGATGTGTGGGGCAGCATACTTAGCACCACTCCCGAGGTGAGCAGGGCCTTCGGATGTTGAAACCAGATTCTGAGGTCGTTGCAGCCATCAGTTGCGTCACCTGTGACAACACATACTGTCAGTCCAGCTGTAGCCTCACTCACGCACACTCCTCAGACCCAGTCACTACCTTCTTCGCCGCGACTAGGAACTGATACGACCTTTTCGCGACCACCACGGCTTGGGGCCAAACCGGTACCCTCATCTTCGTTCGATAGATCCGCCTTTTCGACGCCGTCGACGCAAACACATCGCATTTCGAGCCCACCTTTACACCCATCCCACATTTCGCGACCTGTTGCTGCACCCCAGAAGCCCAACTACAATATATCGCTTTCTGACGTCTTGGGAGCGCCATACAGCCCCGTTGCACCTCCTTCCAGCTCCACATCACCCAACTATGCCTTATCCACGACCATCATGCCATTGCATGCAGTGCCTTCACCTCCGACACAGCCCACACCTCTCCCGATGTCGTCAATGCTAACGCCCATGCAGCCTACGCGGGTCGCTGCTGCTAAGAAACCAGTGTCGAAGGATGATTGGGGTGACTTTGATCCACTCAAGTGACTTAGATATATTTGCTTGTAATGTCAGAGTTTGTTTGTGTTTGAATTGGAGTGAGCCTTGCGCGTCTTTTGTATCTGCCCCTTTGTACTTTCATGCTGCGCGGTGCCTACTCGTGCGCTCTCCTGGTGCTGCTCCTCGCCAGCCCCGTCTCGTCCATATGGCCCTTTTCGCCCAAACGGTTCTCCAAGAACGCACTCATGGAAGCAGGCTCGATGGGACTCGCAGACGGCGACCGCATCGTTGCCTTTGGTGATTTCAATGGCGACCAATTGTGAGTTGCTCAGCACGCCTCCGCGTACGGGCTGATCCACGACCCTAGCGTCGACGTGCTCGCGCTCGACGCGAGCCAGCAAGTCCTCTCCGTCTATCTCTGGGACCACGGTAGGCCCGCGAAACCGTCCCGCGCACCGACTCACGCGCGCCTGCAGATCAGTTTGCATTCGAGAAACGGTCCGAGGTGCGGCATACGACACCCATTTACAACGTCGTGCCGGGCGATTTCACGCTGGATGGGAAACTGGACGTGTTAGTCATGAGCGGGGCACGGGACACGCTGGAGATGGTGCTGTACAAGGGGAACCACGACGGGACGTTTGGTGCGTGTCGCGTGCGTGGCTCGATGTATGGACTGAGTTTGTAGAGCCAACGTCGATATCGGTGCCGGCGTCTGGGCCG
>JBBPUG010000387.1:0-24902 GCA_038094535.1 Tubosaeta aff. alveolata
CGAAGAGCCGGCGCAGCTCCGACAATGACAATGATTATATAATCATTGAGCGTTCAAAGTTCACGAACTTTTGGAACACAATAGCCGATTCGGATGTCATACTGACAGTCCCTATTGATGAGACGGTCACAATTAGGCCACAGAACTGAATTGTTCAAACATCCGGAGCACATGCATCTATGGCCACAACGAGCAATCCAAGTCTACACACAGCATCGGTCACCAGTCTCCGTCGAAGCCGATGAACCCTACAGACACCTCAGCACACCCCACACGACCCCAAAACCCGAAAAACACACCCGTCAACAAAAACACGTGGAAATACCGCTTCTTCTCCAATTGCGCACACCAATTCCATGCGCTCGTCAGCCGTCCGTCGATACAGCTCCCTGCATCGAAAAAGTTGTCCGCCCCAGACCCGTCGAAGCCGTGTCGGAAGAAATCCGACAGGATCTCGCGAATGCAGCTCTCGACCGACCCAAACTCATCTTCAATGTACGACCGCAGCGCGGGCTTTTCTGAGAGACTGGGTATTTGCGATAGGGTATTGCATATAGGGAGGAGGATGCGATAGATTTGGGAATATTTGTCTTGAAAGGTGGGTCAGAATGGTCATGGCTGGGACGACGAGGACGACGGATTACCGATGAACATGAGCGCGTTTGGGACGTTGTGGTCGCCCATGTGGATGGCGGACGAGCCGACCCATGAGCCGACGCTTTGTTGAGCGCGCTGAAGAATGGTGTGCATCATGCGCAACGTCTTTGGGGCAGCTTGCACTCGGTTAAGACCTTGACCCGTATCGCGTAGACGGTATGGGACACTCTCCGAGAGCAAGTCTTGCTCCGCGAGAGACCACAACCGGAACATGTCTAGACGGCGTGAACACATCTCCACGGTGCGCTACCAGGTGACATACCATGCAGAATCTCACGCCAGAGGGTCAGACTTTGCTGTACGTACGCGTATTGCTTGGCGTGGTCATGGCTGAGCCTTGCACCACCCCTGCCACTCCGAATCGCCAAATTGTGTTTCGGATCTTTTACTTGCGTGGGATGAAAGTACGTCTTGAGGTAATGAATCATGCGGTCACAGGGATCGCGATTCGTCCGCAAAAAGGCGTGGTTGTCGCCAATACTGTAGAGACATTGACGGACTTGTTCTTGGTTGAGGCCCTCGCGTTGGTAGCGCGAGGCAAGTGTCTCGATCGCACGCTCCTTGCTCTTGATATCTCTTTGGATTTCGCGCCTGGAGCGACTATCGGCGTAGATTTCTTTCGTTGCAACAGATACAAGGTCATCGCGCAGAAGCTCCAAGGCACCATGCTGCTCTAGCACAGTGTAGACCGTCCGGATGGGCTTGACACACGAAAAGCTCAGCATATCCTTCACGTCGGTTGATTGACTGTCCTGCAACACAGTTGTCTCGGATAATTCTGCCGAGACATCCTATGCTCACCTGAAGGAGGTAGATCAGCTTGCCATATGTCGTGCGCATCTTATCAGGGTTCATGATCTTGTGCCGTCGTCCGAATTCAAATATCTGCTGGTAAAATTGCGCATTACGCTGAAAGTCACGATCTAGGAAGAGATCCTGCCCAAGCTTGTAGTCGGCGGACAATACGAGGCCAGACAGGATCGCGCACAGTTCACGAATCTGATGGACGATCCGCTTCGCTTTTGAGAGCCCAAAGCCGATGGTATCAATCTTGTCGGTATACTCCGAGACCTGAAGTGCTGCATCCAGGAGACGGAGGTATTTGCGTTCGACAAGCGTGAGGCGAAGGGGAATGTACTTGGCGCGTTCGACGAACCATTCGCCAACGGCGGTACCAATGGCAGGTTGGGCACCGGGCAGCTCCACGGACGGTCCCGCCGCAGGCCTCGCAGCGATATGGTCGAGCTCTGCGTCCGAATCGTCGTCGTCCATCTCGACGTCCGGACCGACCTGGCGGTGAACGCGTCATCAGAAACGCACACACCACGCTGGGCAGAGCAGATACCTCGCCCGCCTTGGCCTCGCCACCCAGACCGTTGTCCGCTTTTTCAGCGCGCATGGATGTACCTGAGATGGGCGTCACCGAGTGCTTCTTCCGACCTCCCTTTCGATGCTGCGCGGCAAAACACACTTGACAGTAGTCGTCTCCGCATTCTCGACACGACAGGTGGGCGGGCTGGTCTGCCACGGATCTCGTCAGAACAAGCGCGCCTGTCTGGGAACCGAGTTACCCTCGCATTCGACACAGAGCCCTTCTGTCGTTGGTCTGTTTGCAGATTCTTCGTCCCAGCCCTCCGCTGCGGGTGCGTCCAGCTCTTGTTGCTTCAGTCGAGGATGTTCAAGCTTGTCGTGGTCGTCGCCGAGGATGTTCTCCAGTGAGAACGCGATGCTGCTTTCAGTCGACTTTGGGTCACCATCGCTGGTCACAGAAGGTGCGTTCCCGACCATCGTAGGTCAGAGGGTAAATCGAGTAGGAAAAGTGGAAGTACTGTGGTGATTAGAAAACCAAAGTCACACACTACTAAGTGGCCGCGTGTACCAGACGAGATGGCAACAATGAGATCGGTTATGGTACACGTGAATGAGAATGTTAATGAACAAGGGACGGCGCTATCTGGAACCGACGCGTTCACCAGTCCAACCGCCCTTTTCCCATGCGTCAAACTCTGCTACATCGCCAACATCGTCCGACGACTTTGACAGCAAGGCTTGACGTGAGGAATTACGGGCCTTGTCAAACACGTTCCCGGCAGGCGCCGAGTAGGGCATCGACAAATCGAGCACCGACGACGACGGCTGCTTGAACTTGTGACGGGATCTGGTGCTTCCTTGTGATGACACGCTGCCGATGTTGTTGGGTGGGTAATCATATGCAGCTACCATAGGGGTTACGGGAACAGTCACTGGTGAAGACGATCCGGACACCAAGAGCTTTGGCTTGGCGTCTTCTGTGCCGACGAGCGTCTCAAAGTCACCATGCGACGTTGTCCTGGAGGTCGTGGGGCCATGCTCGAGGTCTGGGGTATCGTCATCGTCGGGAGAATGAAAGAGAGGCTCGCAATCTTCTGCGTCAGAGTTACGAGGCGAGGGATGTGCAGTAGAAGTGGTGGATGCTTTGACGATGGAGTCGATGATCCAAAATTGTAAAATGTTCATGAAAATAGGAAAAATGCCCATGACACTAGAGAAATCGCGTGAAAGAACGCATAAAGTGTCAGGACACATACGTACAATACCACTTCCACCGATTCTCCCCCCGCGGTCGTCCAGCCCAGGAGCCAGTCGCCTATCGTGGATATATATGGCCAAGCAGCAAACATCATGATCACCAGGATTTTCATCGCCGTGATAGCAAAGATATACACGGCGGCTTGACGGATCCAGTACGTGATCAAAGGAGGGTTGCCATACTGTCCCGTTTTGAGCCCTTTGATACCAAGCTTGCCAGAAAGTAACCAAGTTGAGGCATGTAATACGAGATAAATCATTCCGACACCTTTGTCCCGACTGCATCAGAGCCAATGTCGAGCTAGAATATAAATACTCGCCTAGTGTGGTATCGAGGAGGATATTAAGGAAATAATAACTGCAGGCGTTCCCCGCGGAGTGATGTGATCCGAGATCCGATATAAGCACATTCAGGCCATGGCAAAACAACTGGCCAACCACTTGTTTGGACACGTCAAAGAGCCTACGGCGTGTTCAGTCGACGCAGAGCTGAGGAGCTGAGATGTTACCATATCCCCCACGGTCGTTTCTGTGTTTCCCGGTGCCTTTTGTAAACGAGTGAGAGTACGGCAAGCAAGCCCATAAGAGATTGAACGACCTGTGTGGTGGTGTTCATGCCTGTGGGTCAACCTGGCCGCAGACTCACCAGTGCAGTTGGCCCGAGAAGCCGACATGAGTGAGGGCCGAGCGTCAAATCACTCAAGCTCTTGTCGATGAGTCTTGCTATTGAGACCATCGCTGCCTCCAGCGCACAAGACTGAACGGTTTGAGTGGGCTGCAAGCAAGTAGTACTTTCCAAGAGACCCGATTCCAAAGCCACGTGATGACATAATCACTCACTACTTGCCCCATGGCCTCGTTCTTTGGAAGATCTTCGCCAGCGTCAAACCCACCGCCGAGTCAGTACCACCGCGTGCCGGACAGCGTTCCAGCCGGGCTAAGGCCACATGTGCGTCCACCGTCATATGAACGCAAACCGCCACCACCATCACGCATGAACCTAAAGTAAGTCCGTTTCATTCTCTATCCTCGCCAAATGAACCCTGTATACTAGCTATGCTGTCGTGGGCACGCCGAACGAGACCCTCGCGCTCAAAAACTGCCTCGTCGTGCACCCGTCCGACTTTCCGCACCACGTCCACGTCATCGTCAAAGGAAGATACCCCGTCACGACATGGTACGCCTTTACGCCGCCTATGACTCGCACCACTCACCCCGCTCAAGCCATGATTCGTCCGGATCGATAGCACCAGGAACCGTCGCAGCCTCCATGTCACTCCGGCAGTGGATGGAGCTCTCCCTCAGCGGGGACGAGGTCTCCGTCGAGCCGCTCCCCGCAGCACCACATCCAGAAGCGCCACCATTCCTCCAATCGATCGACTTTGTCGCAAGCTTTTGGAAAAAGAATTACGAGAATCCGGTCCCATACGACCAGGAGGAGATGATTTCAAAATTGCTGACGGCGTACAACGGACTTGTATTTGCGCCTGGGGGAATCCTTACCGCAGACTTTAGGGGTGACAAGTTGAGGCTCACCATCGCCTCGTTGGGTATACTCGAGCTTGCCGACGAACAAAAAGGTGCAGGGCGGAGAAAGAACCCGAGGCATATCGAGATGGGGGTGATGATGCCGCACACAGACATTACCATCATGAAAGAGGGTGGTAGTGCGATGAAGATCAAGGCGAGCGCAAAGAAGTAAGTCACTGTGCTACATCGAACGCCTTGAATTGACTTGTCTGTCAGGGCCGCCACGAATGCGATTATATCACCCAACTTCAAATTCGAGGATATGGGTATCGGTGGTCTTGACAAGGAGTTCAACGATATCTT
This sequence comes from Tubosaeta aff. alveolata, assembly GCA_038094535.1. Lineage (NCBI taxonomy): Eukaryota > Fungi > Basidiomycota > Agaricomycetes > Boletales > Boletaceae > Tubosaeta > Tubosaeta aff. alveolata. The sequence goes on from JBBPUG010000387.1 coordinate 5,059, forward strand.
CCGTCGCGCGTTTGCGTCGCGCGTCTTCCCTCCAGCTCTTGTCGAAAAGCTTGGCATCCAACACGTCAAAGGTTGTCATTTACCTCGAGCGCGTCGGGTCGCCTGATGACGGTGTTTTATAGGTATTCTACTACATGGGCCTCCTGGGACGGGCAAAACTCTGATCGCACGTCAAATTGGCAAGATGTTGAATGCTAGAGAGCCCAAGGTTGTGAATGGTCCAGAAATTCTGAGTAAATTTGTGGGAGCTTCCGAAGAGAATATCCGCAAGCTTTTCGAAGATGCCGAGAAGGAGGCAAGTGTCCTTGCACAACGGTCTATGTTGTCGCTAAACGACGTTGTAGTACAAGGAGAAGGGCGACGATAGTGGCCTACACATTATCATTTTCGACGAGCTCGATGCCCTCTTCAAGCAACGTGGTACAACAAACAGTGGGACTGGCGTTGCCGACACTGTTGTCAACCAGTTTCTGTCAAAGGTATACTGTGTCGCGTTTTACGCCCAAAGAGTGCTTATTCGATTATACAGATAGATGGAGTCGATAGACTGAACAACATCCTTATCATTGGTATGACAAACAGGCCGGACCTGATCGACGAGGCATTGCTACGACCCGGTCGTCTTGAAGTCCACATGGAAATCTCACTCCCCGATGCAGATGGCCGATATCAGATTCTCCGTATCCACACCGCCAAGATGCGAACCAACAAGGTGATGGACAGTGACGTTAAACTAAAAGAATTCGCACAATTGATGAAGAACTACTCTGGCGCTGAAATCGAAGGGTTTGTCAAGAGTGCGACAAGCTTTGCATTCAACCGGCATGTCAAGGTTGGGACGTTTGCAGGCATTTCAGACGACGTGGAGAATCTGAAAGTAAACCGGAACGACTTTTTCCAAGCACTAGAAGAAATTAAGCCTGCTTTCGGTACTTCTGAAGAAGAAATCCAAGACGTCATTCAAAATGGAATCATCGAGTTTGATTCTGAGATCCACGTGTGTTGCAAAGTGCTCATGCTGTGGGATGCTACTGAAACGTCTTATAGGAAATATTAGAGAAAGGGAAGTTGTTTATCAACCAGGTTGCCAGATCTGAGCGGACACCGCGGGTGAGCGTCCTGTTAAATGGACTACCCGGTTCTGGCAAGACCGTCCTGGCCGCTACGATAGCATGGCGGTCAGAATTCCCGTTTGTGAAAATCATCTCTCCCGACCGGATGGTTGGCTTTTCGGAAGCACAAAAAATTGCTGCCATCACGAAGACATTCAACGATAGTTATAAGAGTCCATTGAGTGTCATCGTCGTAGACAACTTGGAGCGCTTGCTAGGTGCGCCGCGCCAACCGTAATTCATTTAAATAGGATATTAACTTGTTGATTACAGATTGGACATATTTGGGTAGTAGATTCTCGAATGCCGTTCTTCAAACGTTACTGGTACTCATTGCACGGAAGCCTCCCAAGGTTGGTATTGTTATTTACCAACTTTGTTCAATAGACCTGACCTTTTGGGTTACAGGGCCGACGTCTCTTGGTGCTCGCCACTTCGTCACTGGGGCAACACATCGTAGATCTAGGGTTCTCAGAGGTGTTTGATACCTCCATTAAAGTGCCTCCCATTTCGCACCTGGCACAGCTAGAAATCGTTCTCAGATCCGTTGAGCTATTTGCTGAAGAGTCCGAACTCCGCGCCACCCTTCATCAGCTGTCTAGTGCCGGGTTCCCCCGAAACGCTTCTGAGGCAGAGTCGCCGACAGTACCGTTATTGGTTGGTATCAAGAAGCTGCTGAGTATTATCGAGATGGCAAGGCAAGAACCTGAGAGTGTTGGACTACGGCTCATGAATGGGTTGTTTTAATGTTCTGTCGTGTACACTACTCCAACTATCATTGCTTGTCCCGCGGCGCAACACCAGAAAAGGCATGTTAGTCTCACGGACCGATGTTGGAGATGCTGATTCAGAGGGGTTCCGGTAGCGAAGCTCTGCATGGTTAGCACTGACCCATACCTGCTGTAGTCGCCTTGTTCGTTGCCAATGTCTACCGTAGAGATCATCCAAGACCCTCCACATCTCTCCCCGCTTCCCCGCTCAGCGTCACAGCCAAAGCCCAAGGGCATACTCAAGAACGCCCTCCCACAGCCAGGCGGACAGCAGCAACAGTGGGTCCATCTCGGCTTCTCCTCGATGTGTCACTCACCCGTATCCGCACAGCAGCCTCCAATGGGACGAAGCCAACATCGCCCTGACCGAGATCCAGAAAGACAGCCTGATGAAGATCACCGAGCCCAAGACGCCCTACGTCCGGTACAACGCCGAGACGGACGAGGTCGAGGGTGGTACGTCGCGCGCACGCTCTGCGGACGGCTGACCTGACGCCCGCGCAGACATCCCCGACCTGCTGCTCGGCGCGGCGTGTGCGGGCTCCCCGAGCAGCTTTGGCCCGCGGGCGGAGTCGCCGGCGAGCGGGATGGCGTCGGGTCCGTCCTCGCGCCGTGCGTCGCTGTCGAGCGTGGGGCGCACGTCGTCGGGACGCTCGGGGAGCGCGGCGTCGAGCCGCAGTACGTCGTTTAACCTCCCGAACGAAGCGCGGGGCGAGATCCGGGCGCTCAGGCCGGAGCAGGGGGAGGAGATCGAGGGGGAGGAGATGGACGAGGAGGGTACGTATGTGTTCGTGCGGGTGGAGATGGGGTGCTGATCGGGGGTTGTAGCTGCGGCCAAGCATGCTGCATTTGTGAGAGCACGCGGGCGACATTACTCGAATGAGGCCGAGGCGATGAAGGTATGGATACGGTGGCGGTGGTGAGATGACTGCTGATACCATGACAGCGCGCTGCGACGTTGATGGACGAGGACGAGGACGACGAGGACAGCGCCAACTGGGCCGATGCAGGCTCGCACCGACAGGATCTCATCAATGGCGATGCGCATGGAGCATGAAGAAGTTGTGCCAATATCCGTTTATTCATCCCGGCAATGGGTTCTTTCTTTTGCTCTTAATATCAGAATGCATCCATGTATAGACTGCGTGTTTATATCAGGCTGATCAGATTTTTTCTTTCTTTCCTTGTGCTCCTCCACGTGACTATGATCGGCACACGATCACCAACGGACCACAAAATATCGACCTCACTCCGAGTCCGTCCGCGACGTACTTGGTCTTGAACCACTCAGATGGCCCAGGACGCTACCGGCAAAGGCATCCTCCTCAAGGCAGACCTCGTCGCAGACACCTTCCGGGACGAGGTCAAGCGTCTCTTGGCTCAATCGCAACGCCCTCCGACGCTCGTCGGGATCCTGGGTACCCCAGCTGCTCCGAGCAAGTTTTATGCCGACTTCACCAGGAAGCAATGCGACGAGCTCGGTGTGCGGTTCGTCCTGAAGCAGGTCGGTTCGGCCGAGAGCGCCGAGCGCGCGGATGGGGAGGGCGTCGAGGAGGCCATCATAGAGGCCAACGAGGACGCCGACGTGGACGGCATCATGGTAGGTACATTCATGTTTGCTGGGTGCTGTGTTGACGGTGCGGTGACGCAGGTCTATTACCCGATCTATGGCGGACAGCAGGTGGGTTCATCCATCGACTATTAGTCCAGTCTGACATGGCACGGACGTAGGATCACTATTTGCAACAAGTACGTCCGCCCACCCTCACGTGCTGCCGCTTGTTCATGGGCATGTCGAGATCGTGTCGCCCCTGAAAGATGTAGAGGGCCTCCATTTCAAGTTTCACTACAATCTGTACCACAAGTGCGATCCTCACCCGTTCCGCAGCGCTTTAGCTCACGTCGACTTCATCAGCATTCGATTTATAGAACCTTTGTCTCTCACGTCGTCTGCCTCATCGGCCGCACCGCATGCTCTCGTCAAAGATGATGTACCCCCGCCCGGCATGGTCAAGTCCATCCTCCCATGTACACCTCTCGGGGTAGTCAAATGTCTGGAATATATCGGAGTCTACAACAGACTCCTCGCGTACGGTGATCGCGCATACGGAAAGACGGTGACCGTCATCAACCGGTGAGAACACCCGACACCTCATCGCCCCCGAGTAAAAGGACTCACGCACAGCACGTTCATAGATCCGAGGTCGTTGGTAGGCCGCTGGCAGCGTTATTAGCCAACGACGGCGCACGCGTGTTTTCCGTCGATATCGACTCCATCCAGGTGGGTCTTGACTCAGGGATGTGTCAGGTGGGGTGCTTACCGTCCGGTAGGAATATACCAAGCGACCTCGCACCTCGGGGGAAGCTACCCGGAAGTACCTTCCTCACCACGCTGCGCACCCAAGTCAACTGTCTCTGCAAGAATGCCTCGCGCTCTCAGACGTCGTCATTTCAGCCGTGCCATCCGCTGAATACAAGGTCAAGACAGAATGGCTGAAAGAAGGCTGCATCGCCGTGAACGTGGCAGCCGACAAAAACTTTGAGAAAGACGTCAGAGAAAAGGTGTGTCGGCCACACGAGGAAAAAGCGCAGCACTTCACGTGGACTGCTGGTACCTTTTAGGCATCCATTTATTTGCCTGCCGTTGGAAAAGTTACCATTTTGATGCTTCTCCGGAACTTGTGCGTATATTTCCGGGTTATCGTCGCAAATGACTCACATAACTGTTGGAATTAGAATGCGTCTTACACTATATAAAGACGTGTCAGTGCCTGTGACAGAGTCGGCGTGAAGTGATTCGTGGCAGCTCCAATTGCATTACAACCCCGATATGTACACCATCAACTGAGGAAGTATCGTTGCGAGGTGCATTCCGATAGAGAATGGACTGAGTTCAGAGAGGTGCACCATGACAGTGTCTAATGTCAAGTTGTAAGTAGTAACAATCAAATTACGTTGCTATTTGAAGTGCGCTTCGGTGATGTTCAAGGAGTGAATCTGCTTGGGTTGCTCACTTTGAGGGAAATTAGGTGTAACAGGAGTAGCCATTCCAGATCCGTCCTCTGCCATAAATCGCACACGTTGTCGGTGGAGCTGCAAAGATGTCAACGAACGTGCGGATGGGCCTGAACTGACGTACCTGAGGGAGCTTGGGAATGATGGCAAAGACAATGAGGGCTGTGAGATTGATGGCAAACAGCCAAGGGTCATAATTTGTGTAATGTGTCGAGGCGAGGAAACTAGATGCATTTGTCACAAATCCGCCACACGAGGGCTGTGGAGAACACGCACAGTAATATTGGAGCAGTAATCAGCCACTTCCTTGCGGGGGTATACTGTGCACCGTCATCGATTTGTTCCCAGAGTGTGAGGTCGTCGTAAGCTCCGGCATGTAGGTCGTTGTCGAATGGGATGCCCGTAACCCAATGGAACATGAGGTACGACAACTAACGCGCACTGCACCTGAGTAGCTGATCAAAGAGAAAGACTTGTGCACCTACTGCAAGGTAAATCAGGTTGACGAGGGTCCAGCTCATCTGCTGCGTCATGCCGGGGATGGTGTCGATGATGATTTTGCCCGTGAAGACGAGAACGACGTGAATCAGCCATGCGCCTGAAACACAACGTGAGCACGACGACACACTTGTCCACATGCGCGCTCACCTTTTGCATTGACCCAGTTGGCGTTGATATTCACATACGCGCTTCTATCGAGCAGTTCTTCGACCCGTCCCCCGACTTCCTCCACCTTGACGAGGCTGCCACGTCTATTGCGGCCCTTGAGGGCGGTACTCTGGTGGGTCAGGGAGAGCTGTGGAAGCTTGATGGTCGGCGGGGAACTCATGGTGGTGACTTGCTCAAAGGTATCAGCAGAGCCTTGCCGGCGTCAAGTCAAGTCAAGTCTCTAGGGCAAAACATACACAAATAACCAATATAACAGCACGTGATACACGTCCTCGTCATCGCCGACGACGACGACGACGACGACGGTAGTGTCCAATGCTACTGCAATGGTGTCACTTGAAGCCACTCGGACCTTCTAACTTGGCCGCCATTCGGTTTTCGTCGCCATGCAGGGTTCAGGCTGTCCAGATATTCCCGACCGGCACGAAACCGTTTGCAAACTGTCCAGATGTGGTCGCGTGGGTGCCTAGTGAGCTGTATTGCATCGAGGCTGATGTCATTTGCAGGCGCACGGAGCCAGGTTCATTCTTTATGGACGTCTACTTCAACGCGCACCCTGTGCCAGGCTCACAAGACGGGAAACACAAGCTCAAGGCGCCAAACGCGCTCATTCCGACCGTGATTGCCTACTCGGGCGGGCAGTCCGAGTTTCCGATCGACATGGGCGCCGATGCATGTTTTATCCTTGTTCATCTGCCAGTCGTGCTGACGATCCCATCTAGTTTGGAACGCGACTCGTCATCGTGCGCGGGGACTTTGAATGCGTGTCTATGGCCATCTATGGGGAAGTCGTCACGGAGGCGGTCGCTGAGACCTCGTACACGCCAGGGCTACTACAGCTTCCTGATCCCGTCTCCCTTTCGCCCGCGCTCGATCTCGCGAATGGGTCCGATCCAACTTGTCTGGCGAGACAACTCCTCGCTTTGATTCCCGATGCACCCTCGCTCAATCTCGTTATTCGCCTCATGTTTTGTTTGAAGCCACCCAATGACGATTGGGACCTTCCCGAATTTCCTCATCTGTACTCCGACTTGAACGAAGAGGATCTTGATATTGATTTGGACTCGGCGTTTCGTTGTTTGAGTCGTCCGGTAGCCGAGGATGTTTCAATCGAATCTCTACAACGGTTCGCAGACAAGATCGTAGATGCCCTTGGTCCGATGGTCTGCGGAAATTTACTTGAAAGGTATCTTCTTTGGCTGATGATGTTCCCGCAAGTAGGATGACACTCAGGCCTATCTTGTGTCTGGGATATTATGCCGCTCTGCCTCACAAAATCCCCAATTTGCACAGTTACTCATGGTTCGTGTTCCCTGCATACAATCGTATATGCGCGCTAACCCTTGTTTTAGCAATCGATCGACCTGGGGAACGTATTTGATGTTTCTAACCTAAACGACGAGGACACGATGTACACTTTGCTAGACGCGGCGACCAACCCTCATATCTCGGAGCTGTTCAACGTGGAGGCATTCAAGAATACACTCAGATCCGTCGAGTCATTACCTACCGCAGGACGAGAGGTTAAAAAGGGTGCTCGACGCCTGACAGCTCGACTACGGGATTGGCAAGTCTTCGAGGACGCGCTGTCGAACCCGGAGGGCAACTTTGCGGATGCCAGCAGGTTTCTGAAGGAAGTAGGGACCGAAGAGAAACCATTTGGCATCTGGTTGAGCTGCATGATATTGCATGGCAATCTGTGGGCAAATGTGCAGGATGGTCCACCTCGCGGTGAAACCCCACTTGAATCGTTGTTAGATCCACCGGCAACGGCTATATCGCACGCGGATTTTCTTGGGTTTGTGAGAGCTTACATTGGCGTTGCATCTGTTCTAGCGGTCTATGCTTGGTCGGATAGCCTTCCCAATGATCACTGTCGGGAACGGACATTAGGAGTATTAAGATTGTGGCAGGATGTTCCAGGATATCGCGAAGTTCGTGTTTTCGGCCATTTGCAGGAGTGTCACTAATCATGACGTCGTAGATAGTCAATCACCTCCTCTTACTCCGCCAGATGACCTTCAGGTTGGAATGCATGACGATAGACAACGATCCACCAGCCCAGTCCGGAATTCACGCGGAAAACATTATATTGAACCTTGTCAACGAACCTCGATGTTATCTCAACCCAGAATTCGTCAAGTGCTTGCGATCCTGGCAGCCGTTCTCTTTGACATACATCAGCGAAGAGGAACGTATTGCGCTATACAGGGTAGCCACGATAGCCGATGACGGCGTACCCGGTGCGGTAGAAGAACTCGTCCGAACGGACTCTCCGCCGTTCGACTTGGACCGTATACGTGGGTTGAGAGTCGCCGTTGCTATCATCCTTCGCGAATTTGAAGAAGATGAAGCCGGAGATTGGAATATCCTGGATGCAGCATGGAGAGAAGGCATTCAAGGGATGGTCTTTCACGTTATAGACATGACGTGCGCTCTCAGCAAGGAACTCAAGGCTCGTGCCTTCAACCTGATACAACCACAAGAGGAAAGGATCGTAGAACAACTTTTGTTGCTCGTAGACGATCTGTTACCTCTTGTCGTCCTACTCGAGCCTCTCTCGGTCACGACCAGTCGTACCATGCGCGGTATCGTCGCGGCCATACTCGACATCTTCGTCTGTGCCGACTCGGTTCTATCCCAATCACTGGTTTCACCCTCGTTTTTACTGATAGGAAAGCGTACCCGACGAACCTGTGCATCCGTTCTTCGCAGGCTAGCCGAGTTACGGGGTATTGACTCCCCGAGGCGGGGACCTGCGCTCTTCCTTCGTGCACTTTTCGAGTGTGGCCTCCGAATGGACGACACGGATCCAACCCATCGTATTCGACAGGCGTATACCCTCGTCGGGCACCTCCTACCTAGTATTACTCCGGAAGCGGCAGAATCCAACTCGAGATGGATACTATCTGTCCTACCCCTCGTTCTCAACGATCTTGGCACATTCTTCCGCGCCCTAGATGTCGACACCAAACTGGACTTCTTCGATCGACTTGTTTCTCTAGATAAAGGGACTCTTAACATCGGTGAATGGTTACTAACAGAGGAGTGCAAGTATATGTCCGACGTTGCTATGCGTCTTGGATGCATGCGAGATCCGCACCATACTGTCACACAATACGAGACCAACCTTTCCCTACAGTTCATTGCTAGACTCATGGACATATCATCCGAGCATTCTGGGATGTGCCTGGCTACGATTTGCACCACGCCCGAGGCGAGCCGTGCTGTTATGGATACCATCGCTTCCATGCTAGGTGCCCGCCTACATTCGATGTATCTCTTGCAAACCGCGCAGACTCTCGCGTCCTCTACTCAACTCGTTGATCCAACTTTCAGGCTCTCGATTGCTCTAACGTTGATTCGTGGCATCTCTGTAACGGACCTGGGCATCGGTATGGGTGAAACGTTTGACATCGTACGAGCCATGCTCTCCAGCATCAGCGAGGCAGAGCTTGCCCTAGATCGGTTGTTATGGGAGTTTGGGCATTGCCTCTCGTGTATAGCAGGGTCTGGGAACAGTTTCGACTCGCTGGATGTCCAGAGCGTTGTCCGAGCGCTCGACTGGCTCTGCGATAGGCTCCCTGGTCCGTCCGATCTCCACGGCCTCTCCTGGGACAAATGGGACAAGCTCTGCGAGGTCTTTCAGAACGGGGTATTGCCAGACATGTACCCCTCCCTCAAGGCCATCAAAGGGAAACTGACCCCACTTCCCGATTCGTCGATACCGACGACGCTGATCCCGGTTCGCCCGCTGGTGATGTCGATTCATGCGCTGGGGGAGGTATTACGTCCGCCGGCACCAGTGCCGTGCACGCCCGCTCGGAAAACGCGGTCTCTCCCGCCGGGACGGGATCGAGACGTGCTCGGACTGGTGGCCCTCTCGCCGCCGACGGCGTTGTTGCGGTCACCCGCCATATCCGGGCTCTCAAAGACGTACACCAAGAACGATTTTAGGGAGCTGAGGCAGACGCCGTCGGCGAGACAAAACACGAGTCGGATGCCGAGTCTGCATGTAGACGTGCGTGCGTTCCTTGTTGGCGGGCCCGGTCGTTGACGCGTTTGGGGGGTAGGAATTTGAGTTTGGGGTGGTTGGGTCGTCGCCTCTGATCCGGCCTCAGCCGATGCCAATGCCGGTGCAGATCGATCCGCACGCTATGCCGGGCATACAGCCGTTCGGTCTCGGAGCGCCGTTTGGGATGAGCTAGATTAGGCTTTTGGAGCGGATGGCGAATGCTCGATCAGTGCGATGTCCTGTAATTATGTGATAGTTTCAGACGATCTGATAATGCTTAGCTCGTGTGTTTTCTGACGAGGGTTGGTTTTTCATTGAGAAATCGGCCGGTCGAGAATTATCGTTCTCCCGAACCCTTTGGCGTGGACTCGGCGAGGTGAAGGGTAAAATTATCCAACGATTTGGCTGAGTGGGGTTCCGCCGCGTCATTCAGTCTTCGAGGTCACTGACCCACAGCTGTCCTTTGTCTTGAACGTCGCCAAATATTGATTACACCCACTTGCAAGTACTGTTAGCTGCAAAAAGGAACACCGTCGCCATCCTCACTCTATTTCTGGAAAAGGAGATCATGGTTTTCCCTGAGATATCTTCTGACATGAAGTTCCACCTCCAGTGGGGTACATGACAATCATCCATCAGTCTCCACCTGCTCATGATCTGTAGATTCTGCACCAGAAAGGTGTCCGAGCAAAGAAGCCAAGCTGGGCATCACTGGGCCATCATTCAAGCTCAAACGTCGCAATTCATCATGGGATAGCCTACTACTAAACACTCCGTCTCCGACTCACCATAGTGCATAAATATTTGCCATTGCCAGAAGGAAGCAAATCGACACGGTTGACATTGACACCGGTTACTTGATTGACTACATTGAAGTATATACTATCTCATCTGAATACCGTCACTTTGACGGGAGACAACAAAACAGGTTGGCTAAGCAACCCTGCGTGATTACGACCTACCACGACCTTTGCGCATCCGGTGAAAACTTCAGTCAAGCAACCTGTCTGGTTGAAGGCAGCCTACCTTAATAACTGCAACACAATCGCTCGTCGGTGTCTAGTGAGTCGATAATTGGATGCCATGTTAATATACGGAGACTGACGCCTAGACATTTTCGCGACGTGAAGAGTATGACGACTGAGGCACTGACCGACAAACAGATCAACGAGCACTTAGTCTCTTTGTCCCACCTCTATGCTCAAAAGAATTCATTCCTGCCCATCTTTCGCCTTCCACCCGAAAGTCTGGAAAATATATTTATCCATGCTGCGCGCAGCTACTTCCAACACGGTGATCACTACGCGTTTTGTGTTCCTCGTTGGGTTAACGTATCATACGTTTGCCGTCATTGGCGCAATGTTGCTCTGAACTGCCCTCCACTTTGGTCATACCACTTTCTCGTATCGTCACGCTGGACAAACGAGTTATTGGCTAGGTCTAAACAGGCTTCGTTGAAAATACCCATCTACTTTGATTTCTCGAGACCCAGATCCTGGTGCTTGGGTCTAGTGGAGAAGCTGTTCAACCATGAAGAGCGAATCCAGGAGCTCGTTGTACATGCCCCACGCGCGGTTCTCCCACCAAACCTTTCCTTTCGTGCTCCCCGTTTACAGGTCCTGGAAATCGACGGACACTGGAGTCAGCCACCCGAGTGGACTTCAACGATTGATGACGGGGGCATTCCACCACTCCGTATACTAAAGCTCACTCGTTGTCCGCTGCTATGGCATACGCTCAACGTGAGCGGACTAACGACACTTCTCCTATGCTGCGTTCCTGCACCATTCCAACAGAACGTTGTGGAATTTCTGGTCACGTTGACTCGTATGCACGGCCTCGAAGTCTTACATATCGAGCACGTTCTTGTTGGTTTCGGGGATATTCTCTCCAGTGGAGCGTTCAATCTTTCCCCGAACATCACCTTACCCTTCCTCGCTCGCCTTTTCGTTCGAGAACCACTTTCGACAGTTGTAGCGCTGCTATCTCGCATAAACTTCCCGCTGAAAACGGAAGTCAGGCTAGAATTTCGATTTGAAGACGGCTCCTCCATCGAAGATTATGCCCAAATTCCCCCGGTTTTTGCACAGAGGTTCAAGCAATCCGAGGATGTATCGTCGTTTAGCAGGACAACTCGCTCGTTGACTCTTCGTTTCCCTTCGCATCTGGACGAATCGACATTTACTTTGAGTCTGTCGGAACACAGTGATTGCGAACCTCTGGCGTGGGCGTACCCACCGCGAAAATGCATTGCGCCTCTCGTGGTCCTTGTTCAAACAGAGCAATCGATGACGACCAACGATAGGGATAGCTTGATGAACGATCTCTGCCTTTCACTCCCTTTGACCCACATTCAGACGCTTCATTTCGTCAACCCGCCATTCTCGTCCAACTTTTGGGAGAAATTGTTAGGCCATCTTCATGGGTTACGGCACTTGAGGCTCGGTGAAGGTATCATGCCGAACCTGGTTCCCTTTCTCGCCCATCCTTCCGACGAGCCAGTGGAGGCTGCGAGTGGAACTGATGACAGCACTCCAACTCCAGCTCACACGTATATACCGTCATTGGAAATCTTGGAGCTTTATCATATCAAGTTTGAACCGGGGGACGATCAGTCAGTGTGGAACGTTGTCTCGGAAGACTCGCTTCGGGACGCATTGTCTACGCGTGAAGCGCCTCGTGTGCGGCTCATTATGATCGAATGTGGTGATATTCAACCAGACTTGGAAGACGAAGAAGAGGGATTTCTCCCCTTTGACGCCATTGTTCCGAGATCAAGGGGCGAGTACTATTAGATGCAAGTCAGATGGTCTTGAGGGTCGAACGCATTTGACATGGTATGGGTAGGTTTCTTCGAAATGGATCAACGATGCTAATGAAGCTGTCTCACCACAAGGTGTATATACAGATGGAAAAGTTAACGAGGAGCACTGACAACGTGCGGTGGTCGAGAGTCAGGATTGTATATAATGATCAAGATAACGACAGGCACAATACCAATGAAGCTGTGGCGCAGATATCGATGTGCCTCGCATGGCCTACCAAGCATTGGTGCACCGGCCGAGCATATTGCCTCCAGAAGGTGAGCAACACGTGGCAGAGAGTTCCCAAGTTGGTATTTTCATTAACCGATAATTCGGTATTGCCGCATCAGGGTACAACGTATCATTCTGGATTCTGTGGTCGTCTGCGAATCATTTGTTTCCGTCCTGTCTGCCATATAGTCATACTACGGCCGGACGTTTTTTCGGAATGTAATTTATGTACTATTGAGAGATGGCGACATCCAGCTACGGCGGGCTACGTCACGCATCACATGTCACATGCCATTTGACTTTGGAGCCTCTGAACGTCCGTGTCTGGACTTGACTTGAAGTATGAACGCTGACTCCGTAACCGGTCCTTCAGGTGACTCAACGTCCGCTGGCAGTGCCAAGCAAACAACGCATGGCGACCGTGGCCCCAGCACAGATCGATGAAGAGATCAATAACTTACAGTCGACATCACCCTCCGTGCTCAGAAGACCATTTTTCGCCTTCCACCCGAGATTCTTGCAGACATTTTCACCCTTGGTGCACGCAACTATCATGAGAACCACAACTGCCATGTTTTTCGTGTACCTCAATGGGTCCACACGTTTGTCGTCGTTGGCGCAACGTTGCTTTGGACTGTCCAGCACTTTGGGCTTACCACTTCACTGTATCGCTGCGCTGGACAGAAGAGCTACTGGCCAGGTCAAAACATGCATCATTGAAGATATGCATCTCCTTCAATCCCTCAAGACCGAGTTCCTGGTGGTCGATCGTCGTGGGAAAAGTACTCCGTCATTCAGAGCGAATTGAAGAGCTCCGTCTACATCATATCCCGGATGCGGCTCTCCCCTCAAAGCTATCACTGTATGCTCCACGTTTGCAGATCCTGGATATCAAAGGGACTGGTACCCAATCATTCAAGTGGACTTCGAGAACCAGTGTTGTTCCATTTCTCCGTACACTGAGACTCACTCGCACTCCATTACCATGGCATTCACTCAACCTGAGTGGACTAACAACATTCTACTTGCGCGCTATCCCTTCTTCATCTAGCCAGCATATCATGGGGCTTCTAGCCCTGCTGAATTCTATGCAACGTCTCATGGTCTTACATCTTGAGGAGGCTCTTGTCAGTGCCCGCGACTTTCTCTCCAATGGCGGACTCGATCGTTCCCCAAAGTTCGGTTTACCCAGTCTCGCTCGCCTTCTCGTCAGAGCTCCACTTTCAACAGTCGTCGCACTGCTATCTTGCGCCAACATCCCACCGCAAGCAAAGGTCAGGCTGGAATTCCAATCAGAAATCAACTCCTCCACCGATGATTATACCCAAATCTCCTTGGTTCTTGCTCGGAGATTTGGCCGATCCAAAGATCCGTCATCTAGCCCGACAGCTGTTTTATTGACCATCCGTCTCCCTGCGTCTTACGAATCGGCAATCACTTTTTCTCTGTCGGAGCATATTGGTTACGACCGTGATTTCTTTCTGGAGTGCCCGCCACGAGAGTGCGATGTCTCCCTTATACTTGTAATTGGAATGGGGGAATTGATGACCAAATGTGATCGCATCGCGAGCGATATATGTTGCTCTATCCCTTTGCCCCAAATCCACACTCTCCGTGTTATTCATCCGCCGCTCTCAGTCGACTGTTGGAGGAAGATGCTAGGCCATCTTCAAGGGTTACGGTGCTTGACGCTCACCGATGGCGACATGCCTAATCTAGTTTCCTTCCTTGTTCCTACTGATGAACGAGCAGAAAGTTCGAGAAGACATGATTGCGGTCCAACTCCAAGTCACACATATATACCGGCGCTGGAGGAGTTGCAACTCGTTCGCATCTTGTTTGCCAGCAAGGATGATTGGTCGTATGGTCTTTCGGAAAGAACGCTTGTCGATGCACTGTCTACCCGCAGAGAGCCCCGTCTTCAACTCACCGTAATCGATTGCGATGTTGTAGGTGATGACTTGGAGTCAGACACGGGCGAAGGGGGAGATCATAGTCTTTACCCCGAAGTCTATACGTCGTCGGAATCTTCGGACGAGTATGATTAGAGGTTGGATGGGATGGAATGTATTTGATATGGATAGCTTGTCTAACTTGATAGTACTGTGAGCTAACGAAAAAAAGCTGCATGGTTGTCGACAACAATGACGCCTGTCCGCCAATGATTCGAATACCATCAGGATGGTCCGGCGGCGAGCAGCGTGATGCATGCAACCTCGGCAATCTCAGACGGACAATTAGCAGGAGTGATTCCGGGCTACGTCACGCGTCACACGCCATTCGCAATTCGACTGCAGAGATCGAAGAGATCATCAAACAGTTGACACCGCTATTCAACCTCTGTGATCAAAAGAACACCTTCTTGCCCATTTTTCGCCGTCAACCCGAGACTCTCGCATGAAGCACGCGACTATCATGAGAACCACGACTGCCATGTTTTTTGTATTCCTCACATCAAGGCGGCCTGGCGGCGAGCAGTGAGATGGCATGCAACCTCTGACGTCACACATCACCCCCGGCCCGGATGCGTGGTGAAGAAACCCTTCGGAGTGTCCGACAACGTTAGACACTCAGAGCTTGTGAACACCTGGTCTACAAAGGTGCACTATGGCCTTATTCCCCAACTCAATTTAAATGAGTACCATGTGCGGCGCCTTGCCTTTTGTACTCGGTGAGTTCTTTCGCTTTAGATGTCAACGCCGGCTTCATTTCATCGATTGATTGGTCCCTTAGGCGATGAAACGCTCCCTGAACCTGTTTATGGAGTCGATTCGTGCACTTGGGGAGGTGTCTTATTGCGTGCCATGATAGTCCTCACGGTGGAGGCCGAGCGATGCCCCCGCCGCCGATGACGGCGTCACTTGTCGGCGTCACCGGGCTTTTAGACGTAAACAATGATCTCAAGGAGTTGCATGCGACGCCATCGGGACGCCTTGTGACCGTGTCTTACCACCACAAAAGCCCGAGGAAAGTCAAATTGGATATATGCCTTGTCGTTCTGAGTGTTGATTGTTTCCAAGACAACCTGGCAAGCCGTTCGGCGGGCAACTCTTAAAGACTTTTACTCTCACTCAACAACATCTATCATCCAGACGCCCGACCCCCGCGTTAGCAAGGTCGCGAGAGAACGAGTTATTCTAATTGGCACAGTATCTGTACATCTATTTCCTGTAAGTCACTGAATGCCATGTCTGAAAGTGTCACGAAGGCTAACTCCTGGATAAAAAAACAAATAGTATGGCGACAGTGACTACTATTGGCGGAAACCGTTCAGACCCCTCATCGCAAAAATATTCATCCATCCCCATTTTTCGCCTCCCACCTGAAACTCTTGCGGAGATATTTACCCGTTGTGCGCGCGACCATTACGAGAGCGACAAAAAAGCCACTTTTCGTACCCCTCACTGGGTCAACGTCTCTTACGTTTGTCGTTATTGGCGTGATGTCGCTTTGGACTGCCCAGCGCTTTGGACATACCACTTTACAGTATCGCTCCGCTGGACAGAAGAATTGCTTGCCCGGTCTAAACAGGCGTCATTGAAGATACGCGTTCGCTTTGATCCTAAAAGAACTGCCGCCTGGTGGTCGGGTCTCGTAGAGACTTTGCTGAACCATGCAGAACGAGTCCAAGAACTCCGTCTACACGTCCCACGTGGGGTTCTCCCGCCAAAACTCACCCTATGCGCACCCCGTCTGCAGCACCTGGAAATTGATGGGTACTGGGGTCGGCCTTCCGAGTGGACTTCAGCGATACATGTTGTGGATATCCCTGCTCTCCGCACAGTGACTCTCGCAGACTGTTTACTGCCATGGGACTTACTCCAGCCGAGTGGAGTAACAGTACTCTTCCTACGCGGTGTTTCTGCTCCGTTGCAACAGAACATGGAGGAGGTTCTGACTACATTGAGTTATTTGCAAGGCCTCAAAGTCTTGCATCTCGACAATGCTCTTGCAAGTACCCGCGGTTTACCTTCCAACAGGGCATTCAACCTTTCCGCGAAAACCGCATTGCCCTATCTTGCCCGCCTGTTCATCACCGCTTCGCTCCCGGCAGCCATTGCGTTGGTATCTCACGTGAACATCCCACTGCAAACCAGAATCAGGCTAGAGTTTCAACCAGAAGACGGTTCCTCCCTTGCAGAGTATGCTCAGATCCCCTCCGTTCTTGCGCAGAGATTTGGCCTAGCTAAAGATCTGTCGCTGTGCAAACCGATCATTCGTTCTTTGACCATCCGTTCACCTCTCTACTGCGACTCAATATTTACTTTCAGTGCCTCCGAGTATGATGACTGTGATCTCAATCCGTGGATAGGATGCCCACTAGGCGATTGCAGTGTTTGTCTCGTTGACTTTGTGGGGTCGGAGCGACCGAGAATAGCCGACGGCAGGGATGACATCCTAAGCAGCTTGTGCTGCTCCATCCCTTGGACCCACGTTCAGACGCTTCATGTCATCCACCCACCTCTCTCGCTCGACTTTTGGCGCAAGACGTTCGACCATCTTCGTGGCTTACGGTGCTTGAAGCTCAGTGATGGCTTCATGCCGAATCTGGTCTCTTTGCTCGCCGTTGACAACCCGCCGGCAGAGACTGCAGATCAGGGGGCTGGAGATCAGGCTCGGTCTCCGGGTGGTGCGTATATCCCAGCGTTGGAGGAATTGGAGCTCTGCCGCATCAAGTTCGATACCGAGGATGATGTGCCACTCGGGGACGTCATCTCGGAAAGGATGCTCTTTGATGCCTTGTCTACTCGCAAAGACTGCTGTCCCCAACTCACCATGATCGATTGCGGTCGTGTCGAAGACGATTACCTGGACATGGAGGAATTTGAGGATTGTCTTTACTCCTCCGAATTTGATCCCCCCGAACATGCAGATGCTGGATACAGTGTGAGTTATCTAGTTTCGAGTGCGGTTCAAATCTGACTGACATGTTTGGTTGTTAACAGTCTTTCTTAGTTCAAGACGGATATGTGACGTTGCTTTATTCTCAACGTTATCCTCTCGTTTACAACTGAATGGATTTACAGAGGGAGAACAACTCATCGTCGATCAGTGTGTGCTGGTAGTAACGATATTTTGCTCGCACAGCTACGACTGAGGTTAACTTGACATTAAAGAACCAAAAACAGAAGCGAAGTGAGCCTCGTCTAGTTGTTCGTTCGTACTACTTATCTTGTGCCGAATCATTTGTTATATGTACAACGAAAACCCGTTGAGTGGCTCAGTCGCATCCGACCCAATCTCAACCTGTGATCCGAGTTCAGTCGTCCTCTTCCTCCTCGTCCTCCTCGTCCTGATCACCCTCATCCTCACCCTGATCACCCTCCTCCTCACCCTCCTCTTGGTCCTCTTCTGCCTCCTCTGAGTAGTCGGAGTAGTGACACTCGCTAATCATATGGAAATGTCCATTCCCCCACCGCCCATCCATTCCATACTCACCATCTGCATCGCATCTAGCCATGGTAAGTCGACCTCGCCCTCGGCGACTTGAAAGAGCATCGTAGAGTGAGTGTACATCAGTAACCGGGTAAACTTCACTTTCATCGCTTCCTGCTTCTGATCCAGCATCCCCGTACTCAGACCCATCTGTCATGAATTCAATGCCCACCAACTCCAATTCATTTAGTTGGGGTACAAATAACTTCTGGTTTTCCATGGGACCGTTACCGCTTTGAGGGCGCAAGATGGAAATTAGGCTGTTTGACATGACGCCATCGCTGACCTTCATATGTCGCAATCCCGAAAAATGCCCCAAGACTTTTCTCCAAAAGCATCGACCAGTTGAGGGATTGATGACATGTAGGGAATGTGTGTCATTGGCAGGTATGGAGGTGCAAATGTTACTTCCGAGGATGCCCGGCAAGGCTGACGAATCAAAGTCGATAACGATCTGTAGAGGAGTATCGCAATCCCATTCGACGTCTTTATGTGTATAGTAGCTGGGGGGGTCTTGATTGCGCTCTGACGAGGTGCCAAAACTGAGCGCAACTTGTTCAGACGTAGATCTTACGGTGACGGAGCGGATCATTGGGAGTGTCTGCAGGTGATCGTTGCTATAATGTTGAGCGAGAACGTGACAGAGTTCATCGTAAATATGAACATCAAGTGGATTATCTTCAAACCGGCACAGGAGCCTTGTTTCTGTGTGGACCGGAATGTTGATGCTAGAGAGGAAAACGACAACTGTCCATACCGGGGCGATGACCATAAGCCGAGTAAGATGGGGCAGAACAATCTTCGGCAAGCCGTCGAAGCGTATGAAACTGTCCATGCTTGAGAGCGCATCGTCCAGGTATAGATACTCGAGGTCCGGCATGTGGCCAAGGGCAGTTCGAAGATCCTGCATGTCGTAGTGGAGGGAATCAGGAATTGCGGATAAATCGAGGATTGTCAAGTTGCGTGGTTTGAATGAATGCCATAGATCCGTTGGGGTGTCTCTGTCGAGGCTTGTTCGATTCATAAAACCAATGGGTTCTATCGACAACTCCAGGATTTTCAGACGAGGAGCACTTGAGCAAAGCATAGCAAAAATCCGGTGGACTTCTACGTCCCACCAATGCATGCAAAGACGAAGTTCCACAATTTGGTCTGCACGGTCCAATAAAACCGAAAGAGTTGACAACCAAAAATCCCTTTTACACGTCTCTGCGTCAATGCTTATTTTCAGTGGTGTTTGGCCCGCCCTTTCCAAAAACATCGCTGTCCAGTATCCTGATAGAGTAGAAATGTAGGACCAGAGGGTTGCACAATTCAGTGCAACATCGCGCCAGCGGGTGGAAACATGAGAGACATTGACCCATTCTGGTACTACATCATAGTAGGAATCTGCAGGACGCGGGAAATGATCATCTGCGAGACGAACGAATATAGATGCAAGGAGTTCATTTGGAAGACGAGAAACGGGGCCAAGGGTGTTTAGTTCGGAGTAGAGATTGCGTATAGCGAGCTTGTGTCGTCGAAGCTCATCCTGGATACGAGCTCTCTGAGGCCCCAAGTTCATTGAGGTTGTAGCCACGGGAAACCTGCCAATGCAGAATCTGCATCTCCATCAAAGCGGAATTTGCCAATGACCTACCACCTGCAAGATTTGAGTCGAGACAGTAGGGTTGTTCAATGTTGGATTTCGACAGTGGTTTTGGGGCGGTTTTCGAGCGGTTTTCGAAATGGTTTTGGTCAGCTGGAATTGACCCAAAACCGATTTCAACTTTGACTTACCCGGTTTTGGGTG
>JBBPUG010000388.1:0-24833 GCA_038094535.1 Tubosaeta aff. alveolata
TACATCATCCATCCCTGCCCATTGGTCATGTATGTGTTATCCCTTATCATAGAATAAAGGCCTGGTACCAATGCTGGAAGTAACCATAAAGCCCATAAATATTTTTTCATCTCTCCCCTCCTTTATAAATGTATAATGTATAAATGATATCATCCATCCCTGCCCATTGGTCATGGGACTCATGTATGTGTTATCCCTTCATATTCAAACGAAATTAAAACAAAAATAAAGGTACTACTACAATGTATGACAACATTCAAATTCCAAGAGATGGCAGAAAAAGACAATACAACAGCCAAAAATTGGTCTATTCAAATCCAGCAAACGAGTCGCTCTATGATCCCCTATCACTATCGGCCAATGTCAAGAGCTCCAATAGACAGATAGCATCAAACACCTGTGATAGCATCAATCACTAACTTGACGAGATGGATCTTGTGCCTCTACCTGCACCTATAGCACCTACGAGTACTCAGAAAAAGACCAACACATCAAAAAAAGGTAGCATACATCCAATTCCTCATATGGTCGACTTCATCACTATTCACAGCTTCAGCTCCTGACCCCCAAAAAGCTTCAGAGGTTAAACCTACCATCAAGCTCACATACAACCTTGCACTATTCCTTGCAACAAAGTCTCAGAAAGATGTCAAAAAGCGCAAAAGATCCAACACTCACTTCAAACTTGACTCTAGTGAGCAGTTTGACACTTGGGAAGCACAGGTTCTTGTTCGCATCTCAGACAGGCTCTCTCCAACTGGCATGCTTTCCTCTGATAACTACAACATTACGTTCACCATCCCACGTATTTCTCACCAATTGCAATCACTGACGTGGATGATTACAACCTACTCCTCAAGAGTATTTGAAAGGCCAAAAACTATGAAGCAAACTCAATCAAAATGGCAGGAATCTCTCCAAAAGGTGAACATCAATGATTCTCCTGGTCTGATGAAGTAGAGCAGCACCTGAAGAAAAAGGTGAAGACTCATATTCCTAAAGTGCCCAATATTGAGAAGCAAAATGATCCATTGAACAAGAATATCAAGGCTCTGCATACCTGCTGGATTTATCGTGCATCATTAATCATAAACCTACCTGCTAACATGAATTCTGCTACTTGAACATTGCCGATGGTAGTATAGCCATATTCCATTGACATTCCATCGTCTTGAGTGAATGCTGTGGTTCAGCAATGGTGCATGCAATATATCTATGCTGACAACTGACTTGACTTGCTGATATGTTTGATAGTTCAAAGGCCCAGCCTTTGAGATGCCCCTAAAATACTATCATTTCCAGATGATTCTGGCAGACCATCTTGGGCCCTTTCTGAACGCCACCAGCAGCTTGAAAATTTAAAAACTACAGAATTTGTAGCGGTAGCACCTGCTCCTACTAGTACCGCCGTCGTAATCAATCAATCAATCAATATGAACTTTCTTGTCGAACTTTTTCAGCAACTTCTAGGACAACGTACCACAATATGTTCCTCTTGTTCCTGATGTCACGCATGGGCGGCCTCCTGGACCACTGCCAGCTCTGCTGCTGTTTTCTCCCCATCAGCTACAATTCCTTCACGTGCAGATGGACATGTTGGACTTCAGTCACGCCTACAACCTCTCGAATGAACTTGAACTAAAACTCATCAAACACGGCCACAGCTTAACTAGTATTCAGTATTCGGTATTCAATATGTGGCAATCGAGGATCTTGAGAACATCGGTCTGGTACAAGGTGAATTTGGTCAGCTTTGGGATGTGATTTCTCGCCAGTGCAACCATGAATGACCTCCATGGAACGTTGCTTTCGTACAACATTTTTGTGTTTGTCCTTTCTCTATCCACTGCTGTGTGCAAAATCCATGTCAAAAGTACCCTGCAGGTTGAATGTAATGCTTTGCATCATCTGCAGTGATGATGAACAAAGCTTCATACATATCATAAAACACTCCATCATCATACACCTACTAAGTTACAAGACTCATTCACCAAAGCGTTCACAAGGTGTATGGATCTCCTCGCCATGGTGAATTCTGGCATCGTCCATCACAAGCAAACCATTTCTACCATATGATTCACATTCTGGGACCTATGAACAACACATCAGTTTTAATAGTTGTGCTTAATGCAGACTTGCGACCGAATTCTCCAAAAAAAGAGAAAAATCCAACAATCCATCCTGGTGCAAAGACCCGTGTTCAATCAGGAGATGGTAGCGACAGCTGTAACACGCAGTTCTAGAATAAACACTCCACTCATGCATCCACGACGACCTTTCGTTGCCTACCTATGCTGCCGAAATAGTATGCCCTCATCATTTCAGGTCTCGTTGATAACGACAAGCTCATTGATTGCAAACCAAGCCGTTTGTCACATATAATCTGCGGGAAGATCTTCATTTCGTTCGGCCGCAACTTTGCAAATTCGTTTGTGGGACATTCCTGCACGAACACGTTTGCATTGAATTGCTGAGTAGCAAGTAGTAGTAGTAGTGGAGTGGAGTAGAGATCAGCAAGATTGACTGTTCGTGGCCTACCACAGAAGGCACTACGAGGCTTTACAACATCACCAGTGTTTTTGAATATCTTTCAATTGCGATAGGAAGTGCGGTGAGAGAAACTGAGACAATTGAGTATATTACTGAGGAGTAGGAGGCCTCGCCTTTACACCTGAAGGGCTGCATACTTGACATCGGGTGAGATACTGAGGATAGACATTGTTAACGAGAGAGCTTACGGTTGGGTAGAGCGGTGTATGAAATAAAATTTTGATGAGATCTATCGATTGTTGGGTATTCTCAGTTGCGGGTGACATCACTATTGAAAACCGCTGTAAATAACCTGTGGTTAGGTACTTCAGGGCCAAATCAGAACATCTACTACTTCGGCTTGCAGTGAATTTGTTCACACAACTTCTTCTTCCATGCCTCATGCTTCATAAATCCTCTAAAGCATTAGCCGTTGCACTGAACCGTAAACAACAACGCAATCAAGATTTCCAATGACCTCTACCTTAACCCATGCAAGAACACAGCAGCACTTCGACCCCCAGTTCTAAATCCGGCTTTGTCAACTAGTTTGAAGTCTCATCCAAACACCAGTTATGCCTGACTAACCACCTGACCATCATGAAAAGTACCCAACACATTCCCAGAACGACAGTGCAGCTTCTCATAATTCGAAACTGAGCTATGTGAAGGGGGGTAAGCAACAATAAGAAAGAAGTTGATAGATCGATACATGAATTTCAAAAGCAAAATCTCATTCTAAACCACGACTAATAAGAAATTGTGTTTAACCTAACCTAACCTACCTTAACCTACCTTAATCTAATGTGCACGTTCTGTTCTCTCCGAATCTCATTTTGGTTATTGTGCTGATCAGAATTTCTGAATCTGATTGTGGTCATTTGCTCCTCATGAAATCATTTTGGGTCATGCGGATCTGTTTTTTGCTCTGAGGCATTGGGACAATCGTGTAAAATTAGTGTGTGTGTGTGTGTGTGTGTGTGTGTGAGGAGCGAGCAATGGGGCGTTTATACTATTTTCAGTCTGGTATCTGGAATGACAACAGACGATCTATACCATGAATTGCGTGAGCAAATGCAATTCAACATCCAAAAATTATGACCCTTTGAAGGACATCCAACGTAGGCCGTCCTCTTACCCTCTCCCCTCCTCCTCGTCTTGTTGTGATCCTCGTGATAGGAGTGTGCTGTTGACCTCGTGGTGATGCACGCACTTCCACACTTCTGTCATTCTCTTCATGGTGAGAGTGGTGTCCTACTTCTTCAATGTGATGTCATTTTGCTAACTTGGTGGTTGGTAATGGTGGCAGCGTAATTATTCTTGTGGTGTAGTTGGGGTATGCTGCCGTCACACAATTATGGTGCATAGTCCCCCGCAACCCCATTGCCTGCACTGTGGTCGTGGCAGCACGCCATTACGCAACCCTTGCCCACATCATCTGGATGCGGTTGCACTACGAGTAACCGTCGTCATCAGCTCACCATTCATGTAGCCCTTCCAGCCCCCTCGTCTTCGTCGTTGCTGTGGTAGTGGCACTTAGATGTGCACCCACGCCCATGTAGTCATCGTAATTGTAAGGGTGGGATGCCTGCACAGTTGTGCGTCGTGCTTTTCATGCCGTTAGTGCGTTGGTGAACGGTCGTGGTCGTGGTCATGGTCGTGGTCGTGGTTGCTGACCTGCTTATAGGTAAATTGTCACGCCGCCTTGTTTGCATTAGTAGAGGCGTACCTTCCGTTAAGCAAACTGCACTGCCACTATGAGGTATCGGTGTGGGGTTCTGTGTGGAGGGTACAATTCGTCGATAGACCGGGACGTGCAGACAGTTGTGCGAGATACCACACCTATCTCCCACACTCGTCATCAAATGTGCCTTGTCCACCTCCCACCATATCTGCAAGGAGGTGGAAGTCTGTCTGATGATGGACTACTACTACGGGACGCTCACACGGAAAGGAACATGTATGAGCGAAAAGGGAGGAATGATCTTACTGCTACTGGTCCTGGTATATATGGTGAAGAGGAAGGAGGATGAGCTCATCAGATAAGGACGAGATGACGTAGGGTAAGGGCGTAAGGCTTACAGGTGGCGGAGTAACGTCACCACTCGCGCCTATCCATGCAGTCAAGGAAGACAATTAACATCGCATCGAGTGAGTATATTCAAGATGGATAAGGGTTACCTATGCTGTTTCCCACTGCCGGTTTGTCACTTCACACAGTTTATTGTCATTGGGATGAAATTTTAGGATGTCGCATATGTGGTGATGGATATGACCAAGGCCGATACCAAAAAGGTGAGAGCGTAGCGACCAATTGCGAAGTGTTCAACTCAAATATCACATGTGTGCATGGAGTGCACATGAGGCGTGACGGTCATGGTGACGTTGATGAAGGGAAAGAAAAGTGTCAATGGGAACCCTGTCCGCTCACCATTGAACCTTGTAAGGGCGAATTGCAGCTGAAGGACGTTCTCTGTCAGCTGTTTGATGCTCTATCTGTGCATATACCCGAAGGAGCACATAGTCTCCATCGAAAGTGGCTATAGCCAAAAGAAGTTTACAGCATGAAAATCAAAATAAACGCAACAAAAGCAAGATATTGAGATACAGTTTGTTTGATGGCATAAATTAGATTGTACATCAACCGTCTAAATTTTGTGAAGACCTTCTCTTCGTGCGACTGGATCCCAATGTAAAGATGATGAACAACTGGATATCAATATAATCTGATATTTATCATAGTAACGAAACTGGGGCGAGGAACACTACACAACTACACAACTATGTAATCTTTTTGTATGTAGATGCAAACAAAAGTCGGACAACAAGGAACTTCGTCATACCCTGAGTTCCTACGAATTGGTCGCCTACCGATGACCGATTACGACCGATTTCAGGTCTCATGGGAAACCCCTGTATCACATGGCAATTCCGGGGACACGTAGCAAACAGTGGCCTAGGTGGCGCGAGTCAGTGTGTGTCGCTCAGCCCGCATGAACAACAGAGGAGAGCGTGCAGTACATAGCGCAGCCTGATGGCCTCACTACTACTTCTTCTGACCGTCCAAAATCGAAGAGGCCGGAGATGTCGATCATAGACTGAGCACGAATATAGGATGAATATGGCAGAATACAATGAAGTGGGATAAATTTCGAACACATGCCGAACCCAAGTCTAACATAAGTCCAACACACAACACACATCGATGAAAGGTCGAACAAAACTCAAACACAAGTCCAACACAGATGCAACACAGATCGAACAAAAGCCGAACACAAGTCCAACACGAGTCCAACACGAGTCCAACACAAGTCCAACACAAGTCCAACACAAATGCAACACAGATCGAACACAAGTCCAACACTAGTCCAACACAAGTCCAACACAAGTCCAACACAAATGCAACACAGATCGAACAAAAGCCGCCAACACAAGTCCAACACAAGTCCAACACAAATGCAACACAGGTCGAACAAAAGCCGAACACAAGTCCAACACAAGTCCAACACAAGTCGAACACAAGTCGAACACTAGTCGAACACAAGTCGAACACAATTCCAACACATGTTGAACACAAGTCCTGATTTCAAAAATGTCCAACAATTGCCTCTTGGATTTAAATATGTATATGTTTTACTCTTATGAGTATAGAGTTGACCTACCAGGTTTAATATTTGTGCCACAAATAGTGGTCATTATGACACTGATGATGTATTAACTATTAACATCATAAGAAAATACATAGGGACAAGGAAGATACATTTGTGTCGGTTGATCATGAAATTGAAAAATACGACGTAGGTAACAGACTACTTGATGTCCATGACATCTTGTGCCTCCTGAAAAACATTTGTCTTTTCAAGCGCATTTTCATCATTGTCGGGATTGGGGTCACCCCCTAACATCCGCCGTGAGGACTTCCCACCGCTTGATTTGGACACACTCTTCAGCGTTCCGATTGGGTTTGACTGCTTGAGCCTCTTACTCCACAGACGCTTCTTCAACGCATTTCTTTTTTGCCTATTTGTTTCTGTTTTCTTGCCCTCCAGACCTTCAAACTCGTTCGACCTCCAAAGCTCCTCCTCAAATACCTTCCGTGACTTGATTTGGCGTTGATTATCCCTTATACCTCTTAGGCCTTTTTTCCCCTTGACGTCTTTTCCAAGGGCCTCTATTTTGTAGAACGAAGGGTTTGTCTCAAAAACAAACGAGTTCTTCTGTATCTTCCAGACGAGACCCTTGGTTTTTCTCGTCATCCTTTGGCTAGCGGGAAGGCACTGGAGCTCCGAAAGGATGGATGCAAGCAATTCCGTGAGTTCAGATTTCTCTTCTCTGGATCTCTCTTTGAGAAGATTATGGTATTTGTTGATGTAGCCTTCCCCTTTCCAGAATACTGCCCACTGTGAGTCCTCGCGAAATTCCGCATCGATAGAAGGGAAGAATGTATTCACTCTATCCGCGAAGGATGATGATCTTGGCCCTTGACGAGTGTGTTGGTCAAGCCCAGAATTACTTGCTTGAAATGTAGCACTAGGGAGCGCATCATCTATGCTGAGAACCGTCCACGATTGCATTGCATCTATTAATGAGTGCGAGATGGGACGCTCTCCTTTGAATGCTATGTCGGCCACCATCATCCACAGCTGAGATGTGAAGGTGCTGAACAACATAGAGACCGCGAGATTGATAGAATTGAATCGACTGGGAAAACTCCAGTTTTTCAGCATCAGGATTGGATCGCTAGCGATCATCTTCTTAAGCGAATTCCAAGTAGGAGTGGGACCAATGGGGAATTCACTCTTCTGGTTTGTGATAGAATTTCTTTTTCGCTGTACAGATGCAAGCGCCCTATTTCTTCTGGTCCTTGAATTACCACCCATCAGTGATAAAATATGTGCATCATCCTGCTCTTGGATTTTTTGCAGGGATCCTTTGTTCTTCAATTTCAGATCCTGTAAAAAGAATATGTTCGCTGTCTCGACAACATTTCGATACTCCAACAATGCCAGAGACTCTCTGATATGGCGCTCATACACAATGGGGGTGGAGCTCACGGACTTGAGCATGTAATTGAGTAGTCCTGTCAGAGTACCAAGGTTTGGAGGATTGATTTTCACCAATGCGATTTGTGTTCTCTGAATTTCTTCCACCCTGCGAGATAAGAATTGAAAGAGTATGTCGGAAGGAAGCCAAATCACGGGTCTGGACTCCATGAATTGGCGTGCCTATCACATCAGGTCTGAATTCGATTTGCTTCAACATGCGAGAAGATAATGAATACTTACTTTAGGGATGATGTCATTCAGAAACATCCGTGATGCCACCCCACTCACTCTGTATTCATCCCTAACTCCGTAAGTTTTTTTCTCCGCCTGTTTAAAAACCGCCAGTAATTGCGAGCATTCTGAATAATACCGAGGGGTTAGATTGTATGCATCGACGTCCGTTGCAAAGACTGTCGCGTTGTTTGTTGTGCGCATCGTCTCGTAGTAGAGGTTGTAACTGCTCCTGAACGCAATGTGTGTTTGTAGCGCTCGCTCTTCCTTCATCTCCGCCTGCAAGGCACCATATCGTGATAGCGTGCAGTGATGATGAATAGTGCCTCGTTTGAACCCTCCAGCACCATAGGACTCTTCCAAGGCATCCAGCCTCCACAGACCAGTGACAGGGTGGCCAATGGGGGTAAATGTCACGCCAACATCAACTATGAGCTCTCCCTGCTGACGGTCCATCATGTATTCCCAATTGAGACAGCTTAGATTGCGTTGAAGAGCTGCTTCCGGTGATTCGTGGATGCCATTCTGACCATCCTTTGTAAAGAGCTTGATCCCTTTGCCCTCCAGTGCGAAGAAAAAGGATCCATACATTGACCAATAGTCTTGACGGCTGTTGATGATTCGAGTCATCTCTGATTGCACTTCCATGAAGACTTCGTTTGTAAGAGGCACTGTTTTGGTATGAGATCCACTGGCCCTAGCTTTATATCTCCCTTCTTGTAATGTTTGATTCAGATAAGGGGTCCAGCTATTTCTCGCTTGCTTGGCGATGGCTGGGAGAAGAATATCCTCCCAGAATGGATCCAAGACTTCTTGAGGGATATTCGTGAGACCTCTCCCATTGGACTGGCTGCGATGCATCATCCTGGGAAACATAATGTAAACGGCAAGATTGTGCCCTGATGCTGATCCCAGTTTTCCGATCAAGGTATGAGGAATGGAGGACATAGGGACCTTTTTGGAAAGCCACTCAGTACGTGTTCCAGGGGCCCTTTGATCTTCGTCAGACTGGGGGATGAGAACCTCGACATAGACATGGTTGTTCTTCACAATTCCTGTTTGACCAACCATAGGAACCATGTAAACACCAATACTGGTCTCGCAAATGAACTTCTTCGTGACCCAGATGATGCTGTCTATGTCGACCGAGATTTCAATGTCATCAGGTTTCAGGTCAATTGCATCTTCCTCCAGATCCACACAGACATATCTCCCACCTTTGCCGTCAGGAATGTATCCACGGACAAATACATTATGCCCGTCCATGCAGGGCTGGTGTAATTTTCGAGATGGCCCAGCGCCTTGTAGCATTTTGCGTGCACCCATTATTATTAATGCGTCATTTGTAGCAACCTGCTGATGGAGTAATATGAATTTCAGCAGAAAGTTTCCAACAAGAGAAATACCTTTGCATCCTGTACACTTGGATCACGATTTAGAGTATATTTTCCAGTGACCCTCTTGGAAACCTGATTACCACACCCAGTGGACTTTCCTACTGTCATCACATGGTCCATGAGTCGTATGGGCAAATTCAGATAGAACATCTGAAAAGAACTTGGGAGAAGTCGATAGCCATGATCCTTCCACATTGACCAAGCAGAGACTTGAATACTCTCCTTGTATGGGACAGTCAATATGGAGTAACGTTCTGGCCGCCGCATCATTTCAAGAGTCGGGCCATTGTCATAGTCGTCATAAAAGGGGCTATGGGGAAGAAAACGTGGTCCTTCATATGCGGGTAGGAAGGGGGGTTGTGCGCTTCGGGGGAAACGGTCTATAGAACACTGCTTCCAATCCTTCACTTTCCTACGAAAAAGTTGAGCTGCTTTTGAACGTTCACCATCCTCGTCATTGTCTATTTCTTCCAGAGCTGCTTCTTCTTCACTATCGGGCTTTGAAAGGGAATGAGGCTGACGTGAAAAGCGATTCCGTGCTCCATGAAGTATACGATCATCTGTTGCCCCTCCGTGAAATTGATAATCCTTTGAAGCAATTGTGGCCATTGAAATTGGTCCCAGTATATTGGTGGTCCCATCGGCCTGTATTCCTTCCAACGATAAGGCACAGGCCCTACAACGATTACTGCTGATGGTCAAGGAACGGATCAATTGCTGATCCCGTTCTAAATCTCCACCAGAAGCAAACTTCTGTAGCTCTTCTGTGTCGATGTCCATGAATGTCCAATGTGGCGGTGGATTGGACTGGTATTGCAGATACTCTTTATATGCCAACAGGCAACGAGCTTTGACAACCTCCAACATGGTCTGTCGCAAGAGATGACCACATACAATCTTAGCTTCATCGTATTGCAAGAAGTTCAAGGTTCTATTGAGCCCGTCCTTGAAACACATTTGCAGAACATAGCAAGCAGTGGGGCCACAGTCGTACCCGTTTTGCATCCAATTGTATTCCAGGACGTGGACCATTTCCGGATCATCAGCATCCCAAAGGTGAAGATCAGCGATTTTTTGCCAATAATCTGGTCCGTTCCACTCTCTCCAATTTGGATTATATTGTTCGCTGGACACCCGTCTGCCAAGGACATAAGCAACATGGGCGGCATAGTCAAATATTGCCCCGAAAAAGTGATCTCCGTGATGGACAAGGAATATGATGGGCATCCTGGGAGTTTCTTCACTGGGGTTGATGTCATGGTAGTGCATGAATTGTGATATCTCCATGTCAGAGGGTTTGATGAGTTGTCCTGCATTATCGTAGAATGGTTTGGCATATTGATGCAATACGAACCGAACATGAGTCAGTGGATAGGACTCATACCAAAGAATAGCAAGGTAATAGTCGGCAACCATGACATCAATCCAGCATTTGTCATCCAGAGTATGGAGATCAGAGTATGCAGTGTGCCAAAACATGGGCATGGAGAGTAATTGTGCTGAAGTAGTGATATTCTATCAGATCAAAGACATAAAATATTGTTGACCTACAAGATATTTCTTTTCTAGTAACTCGTACGTTACAGGACGGAGATGATTCTGACAAAGATTCAGGCATCATCTTGCTGGCTGGTTTCGAAGGATTTGGTATATTCATCATGTTGGTGGGAGCCACAGGAGAAGAGTGCACAGAGAAAGAAGAGTCAGAACTAGAGAGTGTTGGAGAGATGGGGGATGTTCTTTCCATGCAAAAGGTAACTTTTTTTGTATTTGATATTCCTTTCAAGACTTTGAAGACGTCCAAATCGTTAGGTTCCCCGGGATTCGCTGTGATGTTGGTTCCTGCTACAACTCTTCGCCCCCGTCTACGTTTTGGAGGCCTCCCTCTCCCCCGCTTCGCTTTCGCAGGTACTGCTAATCATAATCATAGTTATGTATATGACATGAAGAATGCTGACCGGAAACATACAATATTCAGTTGCCAAATATGATCCCTCGCTTCCATCAATGGTCCCCAGTCTGAGAAAGTGATTGTGTTGATTTATTTTCTGACTGGGGTTTGTAGGGCCTGAATAGCTGCTATCGCTTATCTCCCCTTGGGTAGCATAGTATTCCACTGCAGCATCAAATCCATTGGCCAAGGGGAGCACATGAAAAGGAATGTGCGTAAGATCAGAGTTTTCAGGGACGGTGTGATTCGGGGAATCTGTGGATAGGGAAACATAATTTGCACTGGATGAGACCTGTACGGTGACAGTTTGCAATTCTTCCAACGCAGTGTTGATGATCAGATCATCGAGTTGTTCATCAACGCCAGGTAATGTGCAGGAATCCGCTTCTACCCTGGTCACTGCAATTGTTTTCCTGTCACGTCTACCCTTTGAGGGACTTTCCCTATCACGATTTTCTATTGATGTATGTGCTGCAAATTGTCTCGGTGTGTGCCATACAAACCTAGAGGACTGAAACATACATCGTCCAGGTTTCGACAGAAATGCTTTGTGATGTCTCTCTAAGGATCTTAGTTTTGGGCAGAAGTTTTGCAGATTTCTCTCCATGCAAACGTCTGTTGGACTTGAAAGACTGCTATTGCTCTCTTCCTCTTGCATAGAATAATATTCCACAGCACCATGAAATTCTTTGGTGAAGGACGGCACCCAAGGTGGACCGCGCATGTCTGCAGAATCATAGTCCGTAGGAAGAGGAGGGTACGAGGTAGCCAGGAAACACTTTTCATTGTGAAACAGCTGCTGTCGGGAAGGTTGATTTGATTGTCTGGAATCTCCGGAAATCAGATAATCATCAAGTTGTCCATGAGCTGGAAATGAGTCAGAATTGGCTGCAACTCTGGCCACTGCGCTTGTTGTTCTACCACACCACCGTTTTGAAGGCTTTCTCCTAACTCGTTTCGCTACCTTATCTGCTGTAAATTGTCGTTGGCTTTGTTTTAATCAATTTAGTGAAACCGTAAACCTACATCGCTTCTTTAGACTGATGCCTCTCGAACTTGAGATGCTGCTAGCACTCTCATTTCCCCTCGCAGAATAGTATTCCACAAGAGCATCGAATCGATCAGTCATGGAGGGGGAAGAGCATGGTGAGCATATGAAATCGGCGAGATCACTGGTGGCAACTTCTGAATCAATCATTTTAGTGGCAATGTCAGAGTCCACAAGCTGATTTTCGAAGTGGTTAAAATTTGGGTTGTTGGCGATGTTGGAGTGTAGTGTACGGATGCCACGCGGAGATTTTTACCGACGGCAGTACACTTTTTCATCTTCCCGTAGCTACACTAATTTCAGCTCCGCCTCCCCAACAAAATGACAAAATGCCCGCGAGTTGAACTTTCCGAACTGCCAAACTACCGAACTGCCCGAGCACGTGAATATGCCAAATAGAAACAAACTTCAGTGACGCCATCGCTTGAGTGGCTGACACAAAAGAAATTCTCGGTGACTGACTGTACAGATCACACATATGAGTCCACAAAAACCATGTATTCGTGTACAGTATACAAATAGTTTCCACAATTGCACCTCGGTCTTCATCCCCGCAGTCCTCATCACGGGCATGCGGTTGCACCGCCATCGTCAACCTCATGCTCTCGCCTCATCATCCAGGTCGTTGCGGGGCCCCTTCATCCTCCTCGAGTTCGACCTCGTCATGGTGGACGCGCAGTTGCGTCTCGTCGTCCTCGTCCTTGTCGCAGTGCTGTCAGGGCCCCTTGTTATCCACGTCATCACGATTGTGATTGGCGTACCGTTGCGCTGGCTCCCCCTTTGCCTCGTCGTTGCCACATGGAAGTGGTGGGAGAAACACTGTGCCGCCCTTGCCGCCATTGTCCACCTCTGCGGCATCCACCTCATCATCGTGTGGTGGTGGCGTGCCGTTGTGCAGCGTTCCTCATTGCCTTGTGCTAACTCATGCTCTACAAATTGATGCTCTCCTAGTTGAATAAATGTCGGAACCTCTGGATAGTATGTCCACATTCCCGCACATACACTGTAGTTGTTATGGTAGTTTGTGTGGCATACTAGTCACAATTGGTCAACAAGTGGCATGAGGAACACATGGTCAACACACACCGGTACTTAATGTGCACTGACCAAGCAGGATGAGCACCACCCGCAAGCGTAAATGCAATCACTGCACGTTGTTCTTCTTTCTTGAGTACTGAACCCTTTTGCCATGAGGCACATTCAGGGTTGATGCAGAATTTGAGTGGAGGGTAATGTACGTCGGCCTGAAGGTCATAAAGTGTCAACAGACCGCACAAGCAAATAAGATCAACTTACTGATGCCATATGGATGCCCGTGCTCTCTGAAAGCACCCTCCTCCAGGACATCTGCTTCCCCTGGTGTTGGCAAACTCCAGACGACCTCACCAACCACAGACCAGAAGACTAAGAAGACTTCAACGGCCTCCAGCGAAATCCCTAGTGACACAGCGAGAAAGAACACAATTGATGGCAGGAGAACATCAGGAGCAGTGGTGATAGAGAAAAAGTGTGGCTGAGGCTGGAGAATGTCATCTTTGAGGCGTTGAGCACATCGGATAAACATGAGAAGTGTCGAAAATGGAAGAGATCCAGTGGCTGGGTGGCACTCAACTGCAGCTGACAATGAGTGAATGGTATGCATCAATTGCTGGAGGTTGAGGTGCTCTAGCAAGAGGGAACAGCGCTAGCATGGTTGCACTAGAGCAAGGTCAACCAAGTAGGTGGGAGAGCAGCGGCGTGACGTACCACAATCGAGGAGGCCGACGATCCGGCACTAGCTGTGAGCATGACGGTGTAGAACTAGAACCTTGGTGTCGGAATAACAGCGATAGCAGGGTCGCACTAGAGCAAGGTCAACCAAGTGGGTGGGAGAGCAGCGGCGTGACGTACCGCAATCGAGGAGGCCGACAATCGAAGACAATGGTGCTGACACGAATGCCAACGACACACAGTGATGATGAGGGCGATGAGGCACGAGGAGGGGACAAAGGAGAAGCAATACGCAAGTGAGGGACCCTGTAGGAGAGAACAACCAGCGTGCGTGTTTATATCACCGTCAGCATGTGGCTGCCAATGAGGCTGACTGTTCTGGGAGGCTGACATGAGGCGGCGGGATAGCAACCACAGCCAATGGCGGGAAGCGTGAGAAGGCGGGAAGGCGGGGGCGCGCACCGAGCTCACCCAGACTTCTTGTGTTACGGAATGTTCCGATGTTTAATCTCCGAAGGATGTCAGCCGCGCCCGGCATTGTTGGTGACCCAAACTGACCCAAACTCCACCCAGACAAACTTGCACCCAAACTGGCCATTTCCCAGACGCCCTCGATCCGCCACAGTCATAAGGAATTGCGCCGTCTTGGCTGACAGAAGAAGCGGTGTTGGCACAGGTTGTTCTGGTGGAGCTAAATGTAGTTCAGCTGCCACACCGCTCAACTGCTCGGTGATCATCGGTTGTATCGCATGGGCAGCTCTGGCATTCTCCGCGCCGGCGTTGGGGTAAGATGACATCGAGAAGAGGGATCGCATCATAGTCTGAGGCGATGTAAGAAAAGGAGTGTCATCAAGTGTCTCCAGGAAGTCGCTAACACAAGACCGAGATCAACGGCTTTCCTTTGAGAGGTTCCATTCGGGCATGCATGAGGACGGAGAACTCGGGGGTTGTTAAAAGTGGTGTTTTCATACACAGTTTCTGCAGGTGCGTGTCAGTGTCATCACGGCGGAATGTGATCAATGTGATCACATACGCCTCGAAGGATCTCTGTTGTGGTAGCACGCATCCTGTTTACTCTTCGGCGGACGTTGTACATCGTAGTACAAGTGTCCGACCTCTCGCCCGATCCTACTAATAGAAAAACAATGAGATATGATCGTTGTGACAGTCCCAGATTGCACGCACCAATGCTGGCATGGTCGGCCCTACGACGTCGCAAATGATACGGCTACACAACATTAGAGGCCCTCGTTGTTCTCTTCTTCTCTCCTGTTACATCATAGTCACGGTCAAGATTTAGGTGGTTGGTGCTCTGCGCTGGCATGGTCACATAGGCATGTGTAGGCCAAGGCTTAAGGAACTAATCGGCTGAACTGATACCTGAGCCTAGTTTTCGAGGGTCGCTTATATAAGTTGCAGTAGTGATGCAGTAGTGATCGCTCGGATCTGTATGTCGTCTGCGCAGCATCGCTAAGGGAGCGCTGTCACCAGGGCCATCACGAACTGATCATCAATATCTTCTTTGAGGTCGCTCACCCGAAGATCGTTCCATGGAGCGAGAGAGCCCAACGTGTCGGTAGAGGATGCGAGGGGGAGCTTCGAAGTACAAGTCGAGTATGTGTTTCCGCGCTGGCACCCAACCCAGCTCGATTGGCCAGGTCCGAACCCCTCCGAGGAATTGCAAAACTTGAATTGCCATCGGATGATCCAGCTCCAAGCGGAACAAAGACAGGCAATTGGCGACGGCCAGTCAGCGGAGAAGACACTCGGACTACGCCAGATGGCTTGGTGTAATGGAGGACGATGCTGAAAGTAACCGCATAGAAAGACACAAATACCAAGACACCGGAAGGTACTTTATCGCCAACATCTCGGAGGGTTCGCCTGGTTACTTGTTTATAGAACGAGCCTGCATCTGAGGAGATGAAATCCAACCTGCAGGATCGTCAAATTGCTCGGGGTGAGAATTAGAGATGGGAGAGACAGCTTAAACGAAGGCTCGCAGCCACACGTGCGTCGTGAGCTGCACTCTATATTTTCGTCTGGAATTACACGAATAATACCGCTCTCAACGACATGTTTGCTTGATCTCGGCCTGAGAGGAGCACAAGGAGCTGCGCGCAGATTTTGCAGTGTTAGAGACGATGAAATAACTTTGCTGGTAGCCCTGACATCCCTAGTGCTCCATAGCATTTCGATGGTGAAGTCATGACATTCAACCTAGTAAAATGTGATCAGAAAATACCAAAGGAGGCAAGGGGTCCCACTCACTCACTCATGGTAAATTGTCGGCCAGCGTATATAACCAGGGCATCAAATAGCAGTCCCTTGCCAATGCCTACGAAAGTGGTCATGAATACGGCACCCAAGAACAATGGGATACATTCTAACCCTCACAATATCAACCGTAGATTCAATACAACAGGTAGATTAGGACGAAAGCAACGAAAGCAACGATCTCACTTCCAGAAATGCCCGTGCAACGAACTAAGGCCCATTGTAAGCGTCCGAGAGGGGTACAGCATAATCTGATATAATGTTGTCCGTTACAAGCACCTAATGGCCTTCAACACAAAACGCCAACTGTTCAATTCCGACGTACCAGAAGAATAATGTCGGTACTCAGCTCTCGAGCAGATTCAAAGAACCGATGGCATCGCAAAGGCCCGTTCTTCTTGTGGGCAACATTGGTGTATGACGTTCTGCTGGAAACAAGTTGCGACGATCGCCCCGTGCTTAAGTAGTGGGAAATTGGATTTCTCCGATCTGAAAAGTAGTAACATGAAGAGCTCAGGGAAAAACAAGCTTAGCACTGGAACCGTGCCACAACACTCTAAGTAGCCCCCGAAGCGCACAGATATCGACATTCTAACCGGTCTCGGGTCTGTCAGTCGCCCTTGAATCCGAAAAGAGGGCTTCATGATCAATGTCATGGCGGGTGGTCCGATGTATGTCTGTGAGCACAGACGTAAATGAACCTGCCTGCGACGCGTTTTACATGAGGTTGTCGTGCACCTTCCTCGGCCTTCTTTCATATGTACGATCAGAGGTAGCGCGATACTTCCCGGTGTGCTGGCTGCTTCGTCCGCTCGACCACCATTCCGAGCCATCTGCTTGCTGCAACAAACACAGCTTCTGGACAATATTCAAACTCAGCCACGGCACTGCTCGGCAGGTGGCACCAGAGTGACTTTTTTGCGTGACAACCTCCAACTTGTTATCTCATTCAATTCTGCACCAATTTTTCTCATTCAAGCTCACAGGACATTATAATATGTAGTAGATACAATCTAGCCTTGTGGAAAGTCACAGAATTTTGTATTTAGGAAGTGCCGAAGTTAGTGTGCTGCCGAAGTTACCGGATATGATAGTAGTGGGGACGATCGCGTCCCGAAACTTCAAGCTCCGCCCGGAAGTCCCCACTGCGGCGGATGGGAACGAGACTAGGTCCAGATCGGCGCCATTTCTTCTGACCACCAAATCATCCCCTGCTTTCCATCACCTCGAACAGAAAAAACCGTTATGAGAGTGTTTTCTGCAAGTGTTGGTATTCCAACTTCAAAGGCATTTGGAACGATGCCCAGCTCAGAAGTCCTTACTAGTACGTATTTGGCTCGAATAGTTGAATTTTCTATTTACGACAGCAACAAGTCAACAACGAATGTACTGGGTGTAGGTCCTTTTTGTTTCTTTGTTTCTTTTCAACCCTTCATTGTTCATTATAACAGTTGTACACACGTTCAAGCGTGGGGACAAGTAGGATATCTACATGATTTAGTGTGAATAGAATGTGATAAACCCCATTCACAGCATTGCAGTGATTGGGGTGAAAAATGAAATCTGGCATGCAATGATTATGGATATTAGAGTGGAAATGGTACAGTTTATAAAATCTTTTCCGTGACCTAGCTAACACTTCTCAGGTTGCATCTCAGCCGAAGAACATATGGGTCTTGATAAAGTGGTACTATAGACCTCAAGATATTGAAGGGCAAAGGTTTGTCAATACCAGCAAATCACTGGGGTGTCTAATTCACACATTTGGAAGCTTTGCACCATATGTTGGTGCACAAGAGCTCCTGATGTCGCATGACACTGACATCATTGAAGCTGCGACAATTGATGGTGTGTGCAGCATATTATTATTACTAAGAGATCCTTTATTCATGTACGACAGCTCCAGAGATAATTTTCCCATTCGACGAAAAGGCAGGCCTGGGCGGAAGCATACCCGCGCAAGAATACTACACACGCTGGTCAATCACGAAGCGAAAATCAAAAGCAAAGACAATATATAAAATCGCCGTAAGAAAAACAGATGATTTTTGCAACACATTCAAATGTTTCTGTAGGAGAATGCCCAATACTGCAATGTCTGTAAAAAGCCATACAACCCAGACATGGATGTACAGCGATATTGCAGAGGGTGCAAATCCTGGTATCACACAGGATGCCTAAACCCCATTCCATCCGTTCACTCAATGATTTCCTCGACAGTACAGAGTTCGACCAAATCCTGTGGATTCATACACGAGAGAATCGACAATTTTACATCCATTCTACAAACCCCCATTCAACGAGGAGGCTTGCACGGTATAGTAGGCAATGGTGATGCTATCCTACACGCCTGGGGTCTTTATGCAAATATGCAAACCGATCATGTGGTTTTGACACATGAACACTGGGAAACACTTGATAAATTGCACTGTCCGCTACCGTCCAGATACTTAGTTGATTACTACTATGACTGTCCCACCTGCAGTAAGCAGGGTACTTCATATTTCTTGTAATTGCTTTATATACTGTTCATGTCCATGAATGCATATGATGACACTGATGGCAGTAAATCCCTTGAGTATAGTATAGTATAGTATAGTATAGCATGGCCCTTCGGGCAGGTCCTGGACCCACGGAAACCTGGTATTTGGCAGGTCGACTACATACGTGCGCTGACACGAAACTAGCATGAGACCAAATGGGAACACGGTGTCGTTTACAGAGCAACATTTTTCTAGAGGAATGTAGAGGTAACCCCGGGTGGTTAAACCCATACTCATACCCATACTCGCTGAATATCCTCACCCGCCAACCAACGAGTCTCACATTTCGCGGGTACCATACATGGGTCCTCACAATGTGCCGCTGCGCCACCCTTGCACGTCGTCAATGCAGTGGTGCGCCTCTGCAATGATTGTCGTCATCGTTGCGGTGGGAGCGCGGTAGCCGCCGCGTCATTGTCGTCATAGGGGGGTTACAGGGTTACAGAGCCACACCCCCTTGCTGCCTCGTTGTGGGTGGTCGGTGGTGCGCCATCTTTGCCTTACCTCTACGGCACGGTGGACGCACGTTTGCGATGCCCCCATCGTCCTCGTCCTCGTCGCCATGGTGCGCGTGGTAGTGCTGTCGCACCCCCCCGCTATCCACGCCGTTAGGGTTGCAGTTCCGTCGCCGCAGTGTGGGGGTAGGGCGCCCTTGCCGTTCTGGTGGTGGGCGCACGGCCGCACCTCATCGCCCTTGCCGCTGCCGTTTCCATGACGGTGGTAGTAGTGGTAGTGTCAGCGCGTGGATGCATTGTTTTGGCTGTGGTGGGCGCACAGTTGTGCGACTTCGTCGTTCTTGCCACTGCCGTCTTCGTCACGGTAGTGGCGGGCGTGTCGTGCGCCGCCCCCGCTGGCATGGCATTGCGCGCCCCTTTGCCCCCTCGTTGTCGTCACGGCGGAGTGGTGGTGTGCTGTTGCACAGTCCTTGCCCTCTGTGTCGTCGCGAGGTGGTGACAGGCAGACTGTGCTGCCTCCCGCCACCCTGTTGCTGTCGTCGCCAAGGTGGTAATGTCATTTCGCCACTATGTCCTCGTCATTGGTGCTGTGGTAGTGAGTGCGGTGTTACGTGCCCTAGCCTTCACCGTCGTCGTAGTGATGGTGGTGGTGGCAAAGGTGCGTCGTTTCGCACTGCGCCCTCGTCATCAGCGCTGTGGTGGTGGGTACCCTCGCCCGGCTTATCATCTCCTTCACTAGATGAATATGCGCATGGAAGCCAGCGAGAGAGGTACCAGAACGTGTTCATTTGGAATAATGATGAGCAACTACAGACGCACGGCAACACAAACTTCAGAGACTGGTCCATTTGGATACAATTGATTGATTCGGAGCGCAAGGCGTGTTATTGCCATTGTAGACTGTAGTCCTGAAAGATTCGCAAGAAACGAAACTCCGACAGGCAACTGGGTTACAAACCACCGGAAATTGCCACCGCAAACGCAACACAGCCTGGGATCACATAAACCTTTCCCCTTCGGGTCCAGGAATAGTATAGTATAAAATGAATTTATTCGGCCTAGTTAGGCTATGGCCACAGTTTCAAATGTCCCATAGTTTTTGGAGTTTTTGGAGGTCTGGTAACAAGTCCACACTCCTTCGGGAACCATGGAACACGAACAGTAACAGAACATAAGCCGAACATATGGCAAAACTTTCCAAACCGTGTCCACTTGGCGAACCAGTGTGTCTACATGGTGCAAGCGAGTAGCAGGGAAACATATTTGGCAATTCGGACCGGAGAACACACGGTGGCCATAGGTCTGTTGCATGTGCGTGAAAAAGCAAGACATATTTAGTAAGTCAAAGACAGACTGCAGAATAACAATATAAGGAAATGATCCGAAGATAGAGCCTCAGACACACTACTCCGCTGAAATGATGGCGGATATCGAATGATATCATGAGACCCGTCTAAGCAACTTGATATCGATAAAAAGTCAAAAATAAAATTACATGGACGGATCACATTATCCATCACAAAATGCTGCATGCGATTTCCTTGCCTTTTCTCTGGGTTTTCTAGGCAGTTGTCTCTCTCCAATGTTCGTCTGAGTATTCTTAATCGAGAGAGGTTATACGTCCCACTCATGTAGGTCACCACTTTCCATTTCGCATGATCGATCTTTAACGTGAGCCAAAACTAGTATCGTATATCCCTAGTGTAGGAGATACATGCGAGTTAACACAGCAACCAATCAATTTGTCACATCGCTTTCTCTCAACGATGCTAGGAATGCATAACCATGTTGTGTATCAGCATCCACGCGAATAGAACGGCGTCCAAGTCCCATGAAGTACATTCCTAAGTGTACAAGGCTTTTACGAAACTGCCTCTTTGTCTAATGGTTCAGGAAGATTTCGACAGATATGGGAGGATACTCACGTTGTTAGCCAAAAGGGGCTTCCATGCGTCCACATCCGTGCAGTGCTTTGATGCCAAATTCAAAATCGCTTTCATGTTTCCCGAAATCTAACACGAATTCTAGCCCATCCGAACAGAAGGAAAATGTTATCCACCTTTGAATGCAAGACCAGAGGGTTCTCCACTTTGCATACGTTCACCATCTCGTCGACGTATTGCAGGAGGGCATTTAATGCCGTACCTGCAGGTGTACTCTGTGGTCGGAAGGTATTCAATGGGATAGAATTAGTATTAGATCCTTGTGGACAGATTGTTAATGTGACGGCCTTGAATGCATGTGGGGAATTGGAGTTGTTGCGCTCAACACACATGCGCAGGACTGGCAGAGAGGAATCCAGTGTTCCTTTCATAGCGACCTGCTTCGTTTCCCTGGGTAAATGCGCGTGCTTATTGAGAACGTCAAGTGAGGGATCGAGATCTGGTGTGCTTGAAACTGGCGTTTGCAATGAGTCGCTACTTCGAAGTCGGCTCTCCCAAACATTGACATCCGGTGTTATCTTTGCCTTTGAACTGGCTGGACGGCCTCGGGGACGTCTACACTTATTTGTTTAGCATTCTGCTCAATCTGTGTAATAAATAATGTAGGCTTACTTTTCATTTTTATTCCCTTGTTTAATATGCTTGATTGTCGATAATGGTACTCGAAGACTCTTTTGGCAATGAGCTACTTCGATGCTAGTGGATGGCATAGCACATACGTACCAAATCTATTGCCTGCGGATTACGAGATGATTCCTCAGATGATCGAAGATCTGGCCGTCATGAATATTTTTCGCATTTGAATTAATTAATAATCTACATCTCCAACACAGAGCGGAAACGCACACAGAGCCACCGATGAATCGCATAATTGCGTGACAGAATCTTGGTCGATATTATTATCGCATGGTTCTGAGTTGTGTGCAATGTGCATTCGACGAGAATCGTTACCGACAACAATGAATTTTTTGCTTACGTTGACAACCCATGGGAATCGAAGATGCACATGAAATCTCCCCTGGAGCCGATTGTGAACAACGGATTTGAATATTGGATTGCCAAATACACACGGAGACTGGGTGCTTCAGCCCCACGGCTTTCTGACAGGGTCTCTATCTCCTCGGATTCTGGGTATTGAGAAGTCATAACCAGCCTCTCTACATGACACAACATAGTTAGTTATTGTATTCAATGAATGGTGTATTTCGAGTCGTAATGTTGCATACCATCACACGTTGCACATGGCGTGTCGACAGGGGACCCGGTCATGAAATCTTTCAACGCTCGTTAAAACGGACAGGGACTGCGAATTTTCGGTGCACTTACTTGAAGGAATGACTTCCTCTGTCTTGTGGAATTGAACAGGGATCCTGGGACTTCGACAGTCGCGAGAGTGATTGGAAATCTCTCCTGAATTCAGAACGAAGTTATTTTGTTAGCTATTCCAGACGGATGTTTTTGCCAGCTTGCCTATTTTATTTTCGACGTCGAATCCCAAGTAGATTGACGCTGCCGTTAAAAGCAACTCTGCATGGTGCTCTCTGACCCTCATAATGTCGAAACCAAATCGTGACCCAGACCAGACAGGGTCCACCATGTCCTGCTCACGATAGAATCTCGACCAATCTAGGAGTGTGTAGTGTGTAAGCATTTCTTTCGACATGATAACCGAATTAATCGAATACGTGCCAAGCTCTTCTACATTCTCTTGTTCCAAAATTGTGGTGGGATGCTGAGAGCGCCAAGCATCCCCGACATTATATTCATGACGCCCAACAAAGAATTCGACGAGGAGATATCGGTTGAATAGTACCGACCGAAATGTGCTCCTGGGGGTCACTTGCTTGCGGACGGCTGTCAGCAAGCCCTCGGCGATACCATCCATGTAAAAAACATATTTTTCTACCATCGCACGCAGACCAAGAGCGAGCCCGCGATTCTTTCCACTCTTCAAGACCTTTAATAAAAGGTGATGTCGCCAAAGGAAACGACGCAAATGCTCTTCGTAGAATATAGGCACAGGAAACACAGTGAATCCTGTACCCTCCTCTCCATCGAACGCACGAACGCAGAACATGTTCGTACCATCTTTGCGCCTGTCTTCCACAGAGTACTTGATGAATGCTATTAGGTCAAACTCCTCTTGACAAGGGATATCTAGCGGAAAATATAAGTCAGTCATCTGTTCAAAGAAAGAAGCGCCCCAATCGTTTATGGAAAGTGGTGTGCTCAAGGTCCGAGTTCGTGACACACGGGCTAGATAACCCCAACCCTAAAATTGCAACCAACTACCCGCATCATACATTATTACTATTACTGTGTTTCATTGTGACCACAAAGCAACCCTCTCAAAAAGTGTTAAAGACCCCAATGTGGAGTACGTACTCAGGGCGTTATGGTGCAC
The DNA here is from genome assembly GCA_038094535.1 of Tubosaeta aff. alveolata. Taxonomy (NCBI): domain Eukaryota; kingdom Fungi; phylum Basidiomycota; class Agaricomycetes; order Boletales; family Boletaceae; genus Tubosaeta; species Tubosaeta aff. alveolata. Next base: position 23,534 of record JBBPUG010000388.1, read on the forward strand.
ATGTTCGTGCCTGTTTATTTATCTGCTAACCAAGTCAAAATGCGATTTCTCCGACTCAATCCTCACGCATTGCTTGTATTCGAGGCACACTGGTCGCGCAAGTCATTCATTCAGCGTACAAGGTTATATCCCCTGGACGAAACCGATCAGGTCTCGCGGTACACTGACAATCAACAACTCCTTGCAAATCGCCGTGCAGAATTGTTTTTCCAAAAAGTTTGCTCCAGAAGCACAAACAAATCTTGTAAGCCTGAGCACGATTATTTGTGCATGTATGCACCATAACACATGTGCTGGTCTTCTAGGGGCGATGCTATCCTGCTCATGCCTACAGCACAATTCCAAGGGCGGATGCTGGATACAGAATGTTTTTGGATGGGGTGCGAGGTTTCTCGCAGGAGAAAGATACGATGTCAGTAAGCATTTCCTTTCACCATCTACAAGTAAAAAGCATGTATTCCAAACCATCTGGTTTCGCTCCATAAGATCGATGAACAACTTTGTTCTCATAAGTGGAGGTCCGCCGCTGGTGACATAACATCAGTTGGGAAGCTATATCTTAGGATTTTGGGAGACCACAAATGATGTAGAATGGGTGAATAATTCGACTTCGTGACGTAGGGGAAATGAATGAATGAGTGAGTGAATAATCGTGGAGGGCAACATAATTAAATTAAATTATACCTATAAAGCCGAATGACCACACAGCAGTGCACGCTCGTCATTTATGAGCTGGAAGCACCTTTCACCTTGCAGTAAATCTTGTGTGAGTTAGAGTTCGTGCACCTAGAGTGGTTGAAATTTTATGCATCAATAGTTGAACACTCGAATTGAAACACATTCTCGTAGTCTTCTTTCTAAGGTTGGAAGACGCCGTGCTGTGATTAGCGCAGTGAAAATTTCACTACGGGTGTTCCCGCGGAGAAATCAGTGCTCACCGTGATTTGGTCATTTGATGTGTGTAGATTCCTTTGTTCTGGTGAATGAGTGGATTTAAGAGAAAACAGGTACATGCCATCGTTTCTTGAAGGCAACTCTCGTCGGGTTTCTTTTCGTTCAGGGTGCATGGAACATGGGTGAGTTCAACCTCGGCAACCCCACATTCAGTCTCGGTTCCAACTACTAAGCAGGGGGTGCTACATAATCAGGATTTCGCCAAGCGCTATTTTAGAACTCGAATACAGTTGACTCCCTTGTAACCCATACTATCACCTACTGTAACTTCGGACAGCACATGAACTTCGGACAGTCACACAGAGGTCACAACAAGTCACAGGTGGTCACACAGCTCAAATCAAAC